>LPNX010924252.1:0-60000 GCA_001517045.1 Pseudotsuga menziesii | reverse complement strand
AATTATGAAAAAATCCTAGTTATATTAAATTAAATTAAATTAAACTACACTAAATTAAAAACATAGAGTTGTTTAACTACAATTAATTTAAAATGCAACAAAATATAAAATATGCAAATAAAAAAACTGAAAATAAACTAAACAAAAGATAAATATGCAAAATAAAAAACAAAACAAAACACAAAATATAAAATATGCAAATAAACAAACAAAAAAAATGTAGAATTCAGAAACACTTGCGCACTAGCTCATTAGAAAAATGGCAATGAACAAGTTCACTCCCGTGCACTAGTTCATTAGCAGCATCCAGAGAACTGGTAATTTGATGAGCAGAGCAATGGTAAATTGAGGAGCAAGGGATACCAATCCAGACGATACCGTCGTTCACAGTGGAGGCAATCCAGCCGCAGTTCAGAGGATAACAAAATAATCCGTCCGCAGTCCAAATAATACTAGCATTCCTAGGGGAGGCAATCCAACCGCAATCTAGAGGATAACAAAGGGACCAATGAATTATGTAAGCCCATTAACCCTAGCAGTGCAGGAATTTCAGAAAAATATGTGAAATTTTTGAACCAATATGGATTAGGTACAGTCATATTGAAATTATAATGTTTTTGCTTGCTACCATCGATTCTATTATTGGTGGATCTAGTAAGGGTTTTCTATTATTAGAGCATCTAAATCTCCTCTTTAAATTCAGGGAAAAGACATATGGGTTGAGCACTGCAAGCTAGTCGTGCTCTTGTATAATTTTATGAATTATGGCACAATTTGCAATATTTTGTAATTTTATTCTATTTAATGGTTTAGAACACTGTGCAGAGTCCTGTAGGAGCTATAATCTGAATTGGTTCAACCGATTCTGTCGAAACTTTGAACCTGAGACGTGTTTCTTCTAAGAATTTAATTTTTCTTTAATAATTAGTTTTACCTCGAATATGGCACAAATTACAAGCTTTTGTTATTTTATTCTATTATATGCTCAAAACATTTTATAGAGTGCAAGCTTGTGTAATCTTATTCTATTTAATGGTCTAGAAAATAGTCCTCTATGAGCTATAATTTGAATTGATTCTGTCGAAACTTGAACATGAGACCTCTTTCTCCTTTAAAGACGCATTTAATTTTGCTTTGATGGTCAGTTTTACATGGATTATGGAACACTTTTCAAGCTTTTGTGATTTTTTTCTATTATGGGTCTAAAACATTTTGTAGAGTGCCATAGGAGCTGTAATTATAATTACTGGGTAAAATTAAATCTAAGACCTATTTCTCCTTTAAAGAAGCATTTTATTTTATTTTTATGCTCACTTTTACCTGAATTACAACACACTTTGCAAGCTTTTCCTATTTACTGGTTTGGATTTTGGAACAATGTATAGTTCCTTAAGACTCGTGGGCTATAATTTGAATTGACTCTAGTAAATTGATCCTCATACCTCTTTCTTATTTAAAGACACATTTGATACAAGTAAATTATTTTTCAACGACACTTATATCTTTTTTCCTCTGTTTGGAATATACCATGGTAGTTAGTTTGGTTGCCTCTATTTGGCATATCTCAAAGAGTCCGAAGGTTATCAAGAATATTGTAGCCTGAGTGTGTCTTCATTAAACCCTCTGCGAGCATTTCTTCTTTAAATATATGATGTGTAATTTCGATCACATCATATATTACAAAATACTATCCTTAGATCCTTCTCAACATATGCAGAATTCCCTTTATAAATTTGTGTTTATTAATTTCGTGTAGCTTACTCTTTTATTTCACCAAGACTGTACAAGCATACTTTTCTAACTTTTGGCATACTTATATTTTTCACATCTTGACCATCTTTAAACAAAATGAGGGTATGGCTAGGTATCCAACTCAACTAGGAACAAGACCATGTCACCTTAAAACCTTACTGAAAAACACACAATCTCTGGTAGTCACTTTAAAATACTCTTTCAAATTGCACAATTCGACACTTAGTCAATTTTTTCAGACCATAGTCATTACTGTGACAAGAGGCATTTTGGTAGACTCATATCTCACACGTGTGAACACCCAAAGGGAAACTGATATCATGAGTGGATGCCCAGATCATCAAAGAATGGACCCATAACATTTGATCAATTTACCAATTAAAGAGCTGACTCTGGTGTGCATTTCCAAGTGGGATCTCAACCTCCTGTTTTCAACACTCGGTCAATTTTTCATATTTTTGGATATGTAAGCTAATGTTTTTACCTATTTTGGCAAGCTAATATTTTTCTCATGTGGTCACCATAAGAAAAACTAAGAACATGGATGGATATCCAGTTCATTAAAGAACATGCCTATACCTTTTGATGAATTTATCATCACTCAGATAGGATTTGGTGGGAATTTCCAAATGCCTCTTCAACCTTGTGATTTGACACTTAGTCAATTTCTTTAAACCCTAGGTCTCAAAGGTGATTTAAAATTTTCATCAAACTTGGAGTGTAGGACATCCAATGGATGGAGGACAACCAGATGAATCCATTAAGATCAATTTAATCCTCTGGAAATAATTTCTCTCTCCTTGGTGGGAATTTTATTGAAGTATGATGTAAAAGTTTCTTAAGACCCTATTTTGGTAGATCCATAATTTCTTCCTTAGGCACTTTCAGGTCAAAGTAAGAACATGGCCAGGTAGACAACACAACCACCTACAGGATGCCCATATGGTGTGGTCATTTATTTCAACCCACAAATTATGTCGGACATTCTCCTAGAGAAACTTATCTAATTTGACCAAAAATAACTTCTTTTGGGAGGCCTGTATCTTCTTCCTCAAAGAGTTGTTCTGAGAAATGGTGCCATGGTCGGATAGATACTTCAACCAACTATGGGATGACAGGACATGGCAGGCATGTTCTCCTTCTAATGAAATATGGTGGGAATTTTGATAAGACTACTGCTTTAGGATAATTTTTCACCACTTAGTCTTTTTCCAACTTTATCATACATGCGTATGCCCATCAACAGTTCTTTTTTCATTAATGAACATCTCTAAGATATGTCTGTCCGTAATCATCAGTTCACCAAATGTCACCAATTCTCCATTCATATATTGACATCAATGGCGACACATTCATCTGCCATATTTCCAACAATGATTCCCAAGAGGATGGAGATGATAGGTTACCCATCATCATGTCAACCTGAATATGTAACTTAGTCGTTTCTAAGCCCTTAGATATTTCTAGGTCATCATTAGTGCAACTCTCCCATTTAAGTGATATGGATTTGAATAGCATATCCTTTTTATGGGGTCCAATGAGCCCTTACTTAGCTCGGATAGAAACTGGAGATTATTTTCCATATACTATACATTTTCCTATTGTTTCCCTTGGCTTTGAGGTTGAAACTATAGACAAAGGACAGATGTAGGTCTCATCCATTATCATAAGAAATCAATACTTAGTTACTACTTTGGTTAGTTCCTAATGAATAATGAATGACATGTTACACTTTGGAATGATGATTGTATAATCTTATTTTTTAAAAATTAAAATTGCATGTTTTTGTATTTATAAGATGACTATTCCCATATTTTAGTCGCACTTGATTTTTTTGTTATGTATTTTTTCCGTATCGTATTCGAATTGTATTCGAATCTGTACTCGAATATTGCTATTTTCGAGTATTTTCTGAGGATTTATATGAAATATAGGTTGTATTTGAGGTGAAAAATGACCCATGATGGGAATTTTTCCCGTCAAATTCCAACCTTGAACCCATCTATCACTCATTTGATAGATAACGGGCCTGAACCATACCATCAGTACGACCAAACAAATTTGGGATTTCCCTGTTGCAGAAAACCGTAGCAATGGTAAGAAAATGTTCTTGGGTAGTGTAAGATGATTTAGGGTTGTGATAAGATGATTCTGGATCCAACATCACCCTATCCGCATCCATGTGCAAAACCAATCAAAACTACCTATAATTGGTCTAAATTTGGTGACATTTCACAATGTTATCCTATTTAAAAAAAATCAGGCACATAGTTAGAGAAGGAGTACCTTGCATGAGGAAAATTGCATATCAAACCACTGTGGAAGAGGGAGTGTTAGACTAACATCATCGAGTTTCGGTGGGAAATCCATGAATGAAGCAATATGACCACCACCCGTTCCAAATTGAATCCCCAAAATGATCTTATGAGGGGGAACCTCATACCTCTTTGCATGCATTTACTAGTCAATTGGCCCAAGAAACACACTTCTATATCCGTGTTGTGAACAAATTCCAAACCAAATCAAATCATGTCTTATACTTAAAAATAATTCAAATATAAATAACTCTAAAATAAATTACACCTTTGAGAGAAAAATAGCTTTTGGTAAAGTTTTTGGGAAGAAAAAACTATTGATATTAAAACATTACAAGTAAATATATGTTCACATTAAATTATATCCGCTTGGTAGCTTATATTCTTGTTTTATCGAGTTTAGGTACCACCAAATAGGTATCTATCAGATCTATCTTCCTCGATTGATGGTTAATATATACTCAAAGACGTTGAAAGTGATATGTGGTGTACAAGATCTACCAGTTCTATATCAACTAGTTCTGAAAAGGTAAGGAAAAGATTTCATAGACGCATGCAATATTTTACTGCCAACGGAGGGTCATGTAATTATGATGATGAGAGCATAGGTGACATTAAGTTTCCCTTGAGTTATAGACATTTAGTGCAATGATGGGTACCTAATAAACTATCTCAAGTGGACACAAATTTCTTCATCAATGGGAGGATGTATTGCATTGCTCCTTCGTCCTTACATGGATTGGGTCTATTTCCATAAATGGCATAAAGGTCGGATATGGAACTGTAACTAAATTAATGGATTATGTTGAACCATTATACAAATACAATAACTGGTTGATCTTGGTCCAATATACTCGAAGTATGAGGAGATACAGAGTTGCCACAAATTATATACAACTAGTAGAACACAATAAAAACAAAGGGGTGACTGTTGATGTATTTGTAACTTCAGAATGTATTCACTTGTATTTATTATGTATTGTAATGTATTTGAGTCATGTCATACCCTGATGTTTATTCCGAGAAGTTTCTATAATGATAAATTCATGTCAAGTCATTGTGGGTAACCCTCCTATTGGTCAAGGGTTAAAGTCCCCACAGTTGCCCGGCCCTTGGGTTATTAGAATATCCTAGTGAAGTTAAACCTAGGTGAGTCATTGTAAGTTGCGGCAATAGTCCCCACCATTTTTTTAAGGATAAACCTCCTTGTTGTTCAGAGGAGGCAAATTCCCCACAAGTTGTGGGGCACTAGGGTTATTAGACACTCCTAGAGATGTCGGCTCTAGTAAGTAATTGTTAAGTGAGGCCAACATGATGGAGTGGGTTCCAAGTGAATGGAAGAATATAAATAGAGAGTGGCTCTCTCTATTTAGGAGACACACACTCACTCATTGGGGTGCATGGGTGAGAGAAGAGAATCTCTCTCAATGTGAGAGAGAGAGACATAAGCTGTGGAGATAATCTTTATGTTTTCGGGTTTTACTGCTGCCATTGGTGCTCTTCTATCTTTGAGGAAGTTGTGGGGTTTTATCCTTTATGGTTTCCCTGAGGAAATTTATTTGTGTCTCTTGTCTCTTGTGTTTTATTGCTTTGCATTTTATTCTCTCAGTTAAAGATCCTAAGATCATAATGCTAGCTTAGAATGATAAAAATCTAACATGGTATCAAAGCTAACATGAGAAGAAAACATTATGCAGATGCAGAAGCTACGGATTCTTATTTTTTGGGTCTCTCTCCATAATCCATCAGTAAAAGTATGCTAGGCTAACTCTCCATTGAAGGGCACATCTTTCTGTCGAAGCGAAATTCGATTCCGAGCATTTTCAGTGTTCGATGCGGAAATTAGGGCTTTCTACAGAAGAGGAATTTTTGAGTGACCCCGAAATAGGATTTTTCTCCTCATCAAAATCGAATTTTAGAGACCTGGATCAAGTATTTTGGTTGGGTGAAACTCCAGGAAAGTCAAACCCTAGTTTGATCCCGAGCTAGAAAAACCCTAAATACTAAAACTACTAAGTTTTGGTACATTTGCTATATCCTGAGATTGATGAAGGATCAAGAGATGAAAATTGCAAGGGATGAATATAAAATCTGAATGTACCTCATGTCCAAAATTCAGCCTTAGATTCGGTATATTCTGGGAGATATGATCCCTCCAAGTTAGGGTTCCAGCCTCTTCCAAAATTCATCCATAAACAGGACACCTGGAAAAATTGCAAAATCTTGGGCTACAGAGGTCCAAATCGAATTCTTAAAGATGTTACAGAAAGGGCACAGAATTTAATTTCTGTGGTCTGAAGTTCAGACTCAGAAGATGAACTAGTGACATGTGGAAGGCCGTACAACCTTGCTATTCTGAACAGTCCTGTAACAGGTCACCTTGGGAAAAGGATCATAAATCCAAATTGTTGAAACTTGTGGTGTTGGATCAGGGACATGTGAGTTTACCTCAGTGCAAAATTTTAGAGATATCACAGAAACAGTGACAAGCATTTCTGTAGAAGAAATTGGAAAACTAGGGCTTCCTGTTCCAGGAGCTTCCCTCCACTGTTTTTAGAAAAGGAGTACATTGGATAGCTCCATTTGAAGAGATATATATTTCTATTTAATTAGATCTGAAAGATTCCAAGTTTCAAAATTTATGGTTTTTTCTGACAAACCCTAGATCAGCCAGCTCCAGAACTAGGAAGGATACTTCAAATCGGTAAGATCTAATCTTTTGATATTTTCATTTGAGGTTTTCATTTCAAAGTGATCTATCACATCAGCTTGATGATAAGCTTGGTGAAGTTGACAAATTCCAAGCATGGAAGTATATGATCTCTCTGAAGAAAATGAATTGGACACCTACATGAGTAGAGAGGTTCCAGTTCCATAGGGAGATGAGGCTAGAAGTCTTACATAAGAAGAACTTGGTCAAGGACAAGAAGATCATTGTTGATTCAATCATGGATCAACTTGTACCACAAGTGTCTTTCCTAAAGACACCGATGATGTTTGATTCCTTGACCAAGATATTTGAAGGGAAGAACATAAATCAAAATATGACCTTAAGAAACCAGTTGAAGGAAGTGAAGATCTAGAATGCAGAGACCATACAGTCATCCTTTACAAGGGTCTCTCAAATCAAAGAATAAATTGAAGTGGTAAAATAAGAAGTGAAGAATGAAGAAGTAGTGATAGCCATCTTGAATGGCCTCCCAGGATCATGGGATTCATTCATTCGAAGAATGTGTTCCAGAAGGAAGTGATTAGTTTCAGCAGACTCTAAGAAGAAGAAGAAGCTGGAATCATAAGAAGAGAAGATGGGAGAAACTGAATATCAAGCTCTCACCATACAAAGAATATCCCTCAAGCGATGAGGAATATGAAGAACTCAACTCTTGAAGAATCTGTTATCCACCTTAGCATTTGGATAAGAAATGATGATATTATGAATGAAGAAGACGATGAAGCTGAAGGCTCAAGAAGGAGTCTACCCATGAAAAAAATAAAGATAAGTATTCAATTGTCATTTCATTGTTTTGTTATGCATTTGTTTATATTCAGTTAATGTATATGCATGATAGAATGTTTGCATTAATGACAGTATACTACTAATATGCATGTGATGGGTAAGTAGCTCATGGTGCTATACAACTCTCCATTGCTACTTATCTAGAATGAAACCTCTTTGCTGACATATTGGATTAGTGCACAATCTCAATGTTTTCCCGGTAGAGATGGAAGGCATCTCGAAAAGTTTCTGTGAGATATGGATGAATGTTGTATTGGCTAAAGTAGTTGCATGATCATATATTTATGCATAAGTATTTTTCAGTATGAATATTCCTTATGAAATGTTTCTAACCATACAAATGCATTTGACTTGTAGGAAAGACCGCATACATAATCACCTGCAAGAAAAGAAGGATAAGACTTGTTCCGAAGAACAAGTGACGACATTTCAAAATGAAGAATAATATGACGAATACAACAACATCATTGATGCAGAACCTTCAAGCTATGAAGAATTCCAGTTCAAGAAGAATGATTTCTAGGATGCAGTATCGATACATGAAGGGAAGTTCATAGTTCCATCATGTAGTAGATGGAAACATCGTGGGATACAAAGCAATATTCATAGCACAAGGATTCTCACAAAAAGAAGTCCTAGACTATGAAGAGACATTTGTAGCCAGCAAGATTTTAAAGACATATATGATGAGCTTGATGAAGATCTTAACCATTGCTACAAGGTTGAAGATGCAAGTCTATACACTATATGGTCACATAGAATATTAGTAGCATAGGAAGCTACTTGTCACTCTAGTACAAAATGTTTCAGTGCATAGAGTACGGAAGACAGAGGGAGTATGATGCTCCGCTTCAGAGGGAGTGACTGCAGAAGATCTAAGGTTCGACATGGTACGATAGGATGGATAGATTACTGATGACTCTAGAAATTACTGAGAGTAAAGAAAAATCCAACCTTTACTTCAAGGTTGAAGGCGGAAGACCAGTGATGCTCCTATTATGTGTCAATGCGCTATTTTTCTAGGCATGGAGGTGTGGAAGAATGTGGATAGAATATTCCTTGGAAAAAGGAAGTATGCAGTAGAGATCCTGAAGAGGTTCGGGATGATGGAATGCAAGGCCATGACCACACCTATGGCATTGAACATGAAGCTATTGAGTGATGCTTCATGAGAGATGGTTGATGCTACGATGTATCATCAGATGATTGGGTCCTTGATGTACCTGATGAACACGAGACCTGATATTTTCTTTGCTGTGAACACCTTGATCCAGTTCCTGACAGATCCGAGACATGTTCACTTGACTACTGCAAAGCGTATTCTGAGGTACCTGAGGGGTACAATTGATTATGGGCTCAAGTACAAGGTGAATCAAAAGATTAACCTGGAGGGTTATGTTGATTTAGATTGGGCAGGAAGAGCACTTCAGGGTGTTGCTTTAGTATGGGATCAGGTGTGATCTCTTGGTTTAGCAGAAAGCAAACCTGTGTGGCACTGAGTACTGCTGAAGCAGAGTATGTCACAGCTTGTTCAGCTAGTTGTGAGGTAGTATGGCTGCGGAAGCTACTGTCTAATTTATTTGATCTCCAGATGGATGCTACTTGTATACATTGTGACAACCAGAGTTGCGTTAATTTGTTGGAGAATTCAGTGTTCCATGACAAGTCGAAGCATATTGAGATCAAGTATCACTATATCAGGGATATGGTGTAGAGGGGAGCAGTGAAGCTCTAGTATGTTACGATGGAGGAATAGATAGCTGATGTGTTGATGAAGCCATTGGCTAGGGTGAAGTTTGAGTACTTTAGGAAGAAGCTTGGTGTTCTCCAGATCGAGGTTTCCTCCAAGGGAAAGTGATGAGTCCCATAGCCATTCTAACATGGTGAGAGGCTTGGTTCCTTCCATGGTCATATGTAAGGGCTGAGCCATTCTATCATGGTGAGAGGATTGGTTCCTTCCATGTCAGATATGAGTGATGGCCATTCTATCAAGTAGGAGAGATGTAAGGGCAACTGCCATTCTCTAGGAGAATGGAGGCACCTGGTCAGTTACCAGGAAAACTCAGTCTAGGATTGAGAAGCCATTCTGATGTGATAGAGGGATGTGTTCCCACTTGATCAGATGTAAGGGATGAACCATTCTGTCATGGCTAAAGGATTAGGTTCCTTCCATGTCAGATGTGAGTGTTGGCCATTCCGATGAGCATGTCAGATGTAAGGGCAACTGCCATTCTCTAGGAGAATGGAGGCACCTGGTTAGTTACCAGGTAGCTCAATCGAGGACTGGGGGCCATTCTGATGTGACTGTAGGATTGGTTCCTACAAGATCAGATATGAGTGCAAGCCCTTCCATCATTGTGTGCAGGATGTGTTCCAGCTTGGATGGATGTAAGTGTAGAGCCCTTTCATCATTGTGGTAGGATGTGGTTCCAGCTTGGATGGAATTACATAAATCTTCCATCATTGTGGTAGGATGTGGTTCCAGCTTGGATGGAAGTACATAAATCTTCCATCATTGTGGTAGGATGTGGTTCTAGCCTAGATGAATGTAAGTGTAGAGCTCTTCCATCATTGTGTGTAGGATGTGTTCTAGCCTAGATGGAAGTGTGGAAATCTTCCATCATTGTGTGCAGGATGTGTTCCAGCCTGGATGGAAGTGTGGAAATCTTCCATCATTGTGTGCAAGATGTGTTCCAGCCTGGATGGAAGTGTGGAAATATTCCATCATTGTGTGTAGGATGTGTTCCAGCCTGGATGGAAGTATTAAAATATTCCATCATTGTGTGCAGGATGTGTTCCAGCCTAGATGGAAGTATGGAACTCTTCCATCATTGTGTGCAAGATGTGTTCCATCCTATATGGATGTGAGTGATGTGCCATTCTGACGAGCAAGTCAGATATAAGTGCTGAAGAAGACCTACATGGAGGCTAGGCCTATAACCAACATGAAAAAGGGATGGCTCTGTAGAACTTCCTGTGACGAGAAGAATCATGAGATAGCACCCATGATGATCTAGATCAAGTGATGATCCAGATCTAGTAATGATGATCCAGCAGTGATGATCCAGATCCAGTGATGATGATGATCCAAATCAAGTGATGATCTAGATTCAGTGATGATGATCCAGATCAAGTGATGATCCAGATCCAGATGAAGATGACTTGAAGATGCAGATGACCAGATGATATAGAGAAGAAGACTTGTGCTGATAAATTGTGTCAAGAGAATACCTTCCTAGTTAAGAGGGAGTGTTGATGTATTTGTAACTTTGGAATGTATTCACTTGTATTTCTTATGTATTGTAATGTATTTGAGTCATGTCATACCTCGATGTTTATTCTGGGAAGTTTCTATAATGAGAAAGTCATGTCAAGTCATTGTGGGTAACCCTCCTATTGGTTAAGGGTTAAAGTCCCCACAGTTGTGGGGCCCTTGGGTTATTAGACTATCCTAGTGAATTCGACCCTAGGTGAGTCATTGTAAGTCGGGGCAATAGTCCCCACCATTGTGTTAAGGATAAACCTCCTTGTTGGTCGGAGGAGGCAAATTCCCCACAAGTTGTGGGGCACTAGGGTTATTAGACACTCCTAGAGATGTCGGCTCTAGTAATTAATTGTTAAGTGAGGCCAACATGATGGAGTGGGTTCCAAGTGAATGGAAGAACATAAATAGAGAGTGAGTCTCTCTATTTAGGAGGCACACACTCACTCATTGGGGTGCATGAGTGAGAGAAGAGAAGCTCTCTCAATGTGTGAGAGAGAGACAGAAGCTGTGGAGATCATCTTTATGTTTTCAGGTTTTACTGCTGCCATTAGTGCTCTTCTATCTTTGAGGAAGTTGCGGGGTTTTCTCCTTTATGGTTTCCCCGAGGAAAATTCTTTGTGTCTCTTGTCTCTTGTGTTTTATTGCTGTGCATGTTATTCTCTTAGTTAAAGATCCTAAGATCATAATGCTAGCTTAGAATGATAAAAATATAACAGTGACTATGTATATTGATGGGAGACCAAAAGTGTTTGGAAACCTTGCTGGCTTTATAAATAGTACACAGCCAGTGACAACAATTAAGCAACTGAATTGCAAATTTGAGGGATGCGAAGAACATCGTATATTTGTATGTGCAACAAAAAAATAATTCCAGGTGAAGAGTTGTTGATCAATTACAACTTAAATCAAATATATGTGGCTTACATGATCCAGGGTAACTTTCGAAGGTCACACGCTATGCCTCATCAGGTAAATGCTAAATATATTAACTAAACATGACTACAATAACTAAATGTTTCGATTTTTTCTGTTAACATTCGATTTACACCACTGACATTCGCTTTTTTCATGCATATTATGAATATTTCCATGTGATAACATGATTATTACACTATTATGCTTATCTCATTTTTTTTTTATGTTAGAATTATTGAATCAAATTTTATTGATTGATTTATTTTGTCAGGTAGTGGAAAGCCAGATGCTGCTTCCACGGTCCAGGGTGACCGTGGAAGGTCACAATCTATGCCTCGTGAGCTAAATGTTAAATATAGTAAATTTTCACTGTTACCATTTGTCATACTTATTGTGAATATTTCCATATGATAACATGCCTATTACATTGTGGCAGGGGTCTTCTCATCTCCATGGAGTAGAACATGTATCTCCTCCTTCGGAGATAAAAGTAAATATTATTGCAATTTCTCATTTTTGTTTATGTTACAATTATTGACTCAACTAAATACACTAACTAAATATGACTACAATAACTAGAAACTCCAACCACATAATATTTCCATGTGACAACATGCTTATTACGTTGTGGCAGGGGTCTACCCATGGTTATCATGGAACAAAATGCGTGTCCTCTACTTCCATGGTCCAGTGTGACCGTGGAAGGTCACACTCTGTGCCCCATCAGGTAAGTGTTAAATATAATAACTAAATGTTGATATTTTTTCTGTTAACATTCAATTTCCACCGTTACCATTCACTTTTTTTGTGCTTATTGTGAATATTTCCATATGATAACATGCTTATGACACTGTGAAAGGGGTCTACTCATCGCCATGGAGCAGAACATGTATCTTCTCCATCGAAGGTAAAAGTAAATATTATTGCAATATCTCATTTTTGTTGATGTTACAATTATTGACTCAACTAAATATAGTCACTAAATATGACTACAATAACTAGAAACTCCAACCCAAAAATATTTCCATGTGACAACATGCTTATTACATTGTGGTAGGGGTCTTCCCATGTTCGTCATGGAATAAAATGTGTGTCCTCTACTTTTGAGGTAAAAATAAATATTATTGCAATATCTCATTTTTTATTATGTTACAATTATTTTCATAACATTTATTTATTGATTTATTGTGTCAGGTTGGCATCGGTGGAAAAGAACCTATTGCTTCCATGGTCGAGGGTGACCGTGGAAGGTCACACTCTGTGCCCCGTTAGGTAAGTGTTAAATATAATAACTAAATGTTTCAATTTTTTCTCTTAGCATTCGATTTCCACTATTGACATTCACATTTTTCTATGCTTATGGTGAATTATTGATTGATCTATCATGTTAGAATGGGGATTGTGGAAAGTAACCTACTGCTTCCACGGTCTAGGGTGACCATGGAAAATCACCCACTAGAAGTAGATCAATACGAGGTGATCATGGGAATTCACCAGCCACAACACCGCATCAAATAAGTGTTAGTTCTTAATAGTAACTAAATTTCATTACAATAACAATGTTTGAATGATGTTAAAAGTTTTTTGCTTAATTTTATTGTTTGATGAATTTAGTCCAGTGCACTTGATCTGGGTGATGAGGATATTGAGGATGGAATTTGCTATTCCATAGACCCTATGGATACTATAAAGAGGCCCTGAAAAAGGAAAACATAGAAATTATTTCCTTGGCTTGCATAAGGCCCATGACACGGGAGATCAGGGCAAGGATTGAAGAGCTGAAAGAAAAAATAAAATCTTATGGGTTAAGTGGCATATTCACATATTTTTTTAATATATGAAATGATTTCATATATGATATTATGCTTTCTATTTTTCCAAGTGATTTGATAAAGTAAATTTTTTTGTTTGTATGAGTTTTATAACCCGTGACTAGAGAAACTGCCGAGACAGGTATAGGTAGCAGTGATGCTCCAATGCAGCAACAACGTTGACAAAGCAATGTGCCAATGAGGCTTTTTGACACTCCTCTGGTTTGCCTCAAATCCATTGATGAGGGCACCGATTTTGATCAGCATGACATGTTGGAGCATGATGAGATGTAGCCTAGGAATACACATGACTCCGGAGATGAACCTATTGTAGATGACAAGGAAACTTTTCTTGGAGCAACACAAGTTAAAAGCACCAGATCACTAGATCTCACCTTTCTGGTGGATGACGATTGTGTTCTGATTAAGATTCAAAATATTGCAGGTATTTATTAATTAATTTATTCATTTTAATCATGAAATTGAAATGGACTTACACTGAAATTATTATAAATTAATGGATTACACGTTTATGCAGGAAACAATGTTTTCTACATGAATTTGAATGACAAAGCATTGGAGTTGTTTGGCCCCACCATTCACACATGATGGAATAGCCAAGATAGCGCAAAGAGAGATGTATTGAGAGACCACATGGTAAACTTGTTTGGCAATACATTCAACAAGAAAGTGGTTGCAAATTTATCCGGTGAGAATTTAAAATATACCAGGGCCCAATATAGGGACAAATTGCAACTTGACCTCAAGCATGAGCACCCTCCCATTGTTTTGGAGAAAGAGTGGAAGGCACTCATAGAGGATACAAAGGAGAACTTGCTAAAAAGGAAAGGAAAACAACCACAGCCTAGAAAAGCAAGGTACAACACATATAATCTTTTTAGTGAAATATGCCCATTTAGTTTTTTCTTTTTTGTTTTAAGCAAGAATTCTGATATCTAATGTTTTTCAAAATTTTCATATATAGGCTACTAGACACCTCCGAAGAAACCAAGGATAGAGTGGAAAAGCACAGGAAACATAGACTGGGCCAGGGTGGCTATAGAAAACTAAGAGCCTGAATCGTGAGAATTAAATGATTAACTGTGGGGAATATTTATTTGAAAGTAGTGAAAAAATATCTATTTTTGATACTGTAAATTTTATATGTGTTATGCATTGCATGGAAATACGTTCCAAGATGCTGCCATTGAGGAAGACCTAAAGCTTGGTTTCAAGTATGGTTTTAAAAGTGTCATTGAATATCGAAAAAGCTTGGGGAAGACTCCAATATCCCCAATGACGCAGATGCAGGTAAATAAAATGAATAAGGATATAATTGCAGTATAATATTAAAGTCTATTCAGTTTTGATTATATCACCCATAACTGAATATTTATGTTTTCTTTTAAGCAAAAATGCAACCAGATCAGTGAATCCAGTGGTACTCGACACGTACCAGCTAATGTTGGGGTGTGCATGTCCCATGATAGTGGGGAGCAAAGTGGCCATTCTGGTATGTGTGATTTGGAAATATAAATATCTATTGTGATTATAGATATTTATTTATTGACGCATACTTATAAATTATCTTCTTTCAATGGAAGACCGTGAATCTCAGGAGGGTGAACCGCAAGAGGAATTAACAAGTAGAGAAACAACTAACACACCAACTGTCATAGCTACACAGACAGGTAAATAATAATATTGTAATTTTAATCAAAATGATGAACTATTAATTTTAATAATATTTCAACATATCAATATGCCCATTTTCATTGTTGCAGTTCATGCCCCTTCAGAACTGCTTCCACGCCCTACTCAACAACGTACAAGAAGTATGATACATGAGGGCATGGAAACACAAACACTAGAAGGACATGTATTTGTAGATATTCCACCAAATTATGATGATAATATCCCAATTATCGTCAGTTATTACAATGTAAAAAAATAGAAATCAAAGAAAAAGTAGATGTATAAATTCATGACTTGTATTTGGATGTATATCGATGTTGTTAGTATAAAACATTGTTTATATGAATTACTGTTGGAGCAGGGTCCCGCAGCTACAGAAGAAGCTGCTAGTTTTGGCGGAAATATAAGTTTGGCGGAAAGAAGTTAAGACAGAGCTACGACGCCGTAGCACATTTCCAGCTGGAGAACAGAGCCGAAAACCACGGCTTTTAAGATAGAAAAGTCAAAGAAGGCAACGGTACCTGAGCATCCGAGAAGAGAGAGCTCAACCACTGCATTGAAGGCAGCGGCGGAAGACAGGAGGGCTCAACAAACCTCATAAAGGAGAAGGAGCAACGAGGCTGAAGCATTGAAGACGAAGGACAGAAGAGAGAAGCGGTGCATAGTACCCATGATCAGTGCCGGGAAGCATGGAAGACTGTAGAGAGCTGTGGTGTGACGGAAAGAGGCTACCTCAAGTATAGATAGGGTTGACTGTCACTAGTTAGGGTTTTGGTTACTGTTGGGACAGGCCCACAGTGTTTTAATGGCAAGACCTTCGGGCTGCCTATAAAGGGATATACTTTGTATTGTAAAAGGTTGGCATTTTGGGCATTTTAGGCCATCCAGCTAGTCAGATAACATATAGTTAGCCATTGAATCTGTTAGCACGCAGTTATCTTGTATTGTAATAGAGTCGAGCTCTGGTTCTGTTATTAGCGGAAGCAATCTTACTGTAACCAGTAGCTGGCTTATAGAGTATGCATGTAATGATCCGCAGGGATCGTCAGAGAGGGAAGAGTATATTGTAGGAGAGCAATATAGAGAGAAAAGAGATCTAAGAGAGAAGATCTTGAGCTGCATATGCGGTGCAGCATAACTGTGTTTTACCTTCCCCTGAGCTATAAAGAAAACACAGTTCTGTGGACGTAACTTCCATCCTGGAGGTGAACCACGTTAAAATCATGTGTTATGTGATTGGATTATTTGCTATGTTTGCTTATGCATTTCACAATCATTTCATGGATTTTGGTTATAGTTTGATGAATGAATGTGTTAATCAGTTCACAGTAATATAGAAGGAAAAGTATTAATCAAAGTCTTTGGCATGTTGTATATGGTTCATTTATGCTTTGCGCAAACAGTCTTTCTAGCAGTATCGAATAGCCTTGTATGTTAAGTCTCGCACGTCGACATGAGCAACGCTAAGTGCGCTAAGCCGTGGAGGTAGGATATCACAGAGAGGTGATACCGCATCGACAGAAAAGCTGCGATGCGCGATACCACAGGTTAAGGACTTAGCATTGAGCAGGAGCTGCGTGTCGCACGGTGCACGACGATGCGTTAGGAGCGGAGATATCACGAGAGACGGAAAGTGCGCGTCACAGAAGAGGATCGCGTGATGGTGTAGAGGAACATCTCACGGCTAGAAGAGCGGCGAGATGAGGGGATCGTGTGACGTGAGAAGGAGATCGTGCGATGCGTAGGGAAAGAGACTTCGCAGTTAGGAGTGCTGCGAGCCGCCAGTGGGATCGCCACAGAACCCGGTCCAAGACACTTGAGTCCTTGGCCAACCCATTAGAGTCACTTCGGCTGAGACTTCAGGACACTTTGTGGTCTGTCGCCGAAAGGGCCAGTGATCTAGGGGTGTTGTTGGTTGATTATAGTAAACCCGGGTTTGCCCATAGTAGCCAACAAATGGTTCCGTTGCCAGTTTTGAACAACTGAGTGCTAATGTTCTGTTGGCATCCTACCAGAGAAGAGTTTCACCAGTGGCTGGATTCAAACCTAAGGGAGTTTGCCAAGAAAGAAAATCGGAGCCCTAAACTGAGCACAGAGGACTGGTTACAAAAGCATATCGCTTCAGATATACATGCCATATTTTTTGCAACCTATGGAAATGAGCTTTTCGACTGGTTATCCAAGTTGACAGATAGGAACATATTCAAGAAGAAAAGAAACATTGTCTGGACATCGGAGCTAATTCAGACCGTACAGAGACTCGACAATCCCCTTACGAGAGCAGTGGACTTCTGGCTTGCGAGTGTGCTAGGAGGCTTTGTAACAGAATTTGCAGTTGACCAGAGAAAAAGCTTCAGTGAGGCTGAGCGGTACTTCTTCAAAGGATATCGTGGTAAGTACCTAAAATATCTAAACTTGTCCATTAAGATGCTGCTACATGAAAAAGGAGTAATGGACATGATTTCAGATGAATAAGTAAAGATAGTAATGTCACAAGAGTTTGAAAGTGATTTTGATAACATTGGACGAACACGCAGTGGCAAGAAATATAAAGTAGCTTTTGGTTCTCTTGTATTTGGAGATAGTTCAAACAATAGTAGGCAACCGAGTCCTAGTACCACAGAAGAACCAGAGGAGGGTATTCCTTACCATCCCTATACCCCACAGAAACAGACCGGGACTCAGAGTAATCCCGTAGGTACTCCATCCAGTAGCTCACAGACAGTACCTACTACAGCTACATCACCTTCACCTACACCGCTGAGTGGAAGTAATCCAGTCAATCAGAACCCACCGCAGAGAAATAGAATGGGAGATGATATGAAGTTACCTACCTTTAAGGGTACAGGAGCAGAGGACCTGGAACAACATTGGTTTCTATGTGAAACCATGTGGACCATTAAAACAATCAATGACGATAACCTTAAACTTGTACAGTTGGTCACCACACTCAGAGATCGAGCTTTAACATGGTACATAAAGTATACCACACTACCCAAGACACTTGCACAGGTCAAGAACACCATGATTAAAGAGTTCAAGAAACCTAATTCTGAGTCTCAGTGCATTACAGAGCTCAAGGATATCAAGCAACTACCATCAAAATCAGTATGGGACTTTGACCAGAAATTCAAAGCTCTTATAGACCAAGTAAGCTTTGAGTTTGCGCCAGAGCAGCATAAGGAATGGTTTATTGTAGCGCTGCTCCCTCACATCAGATTGCCACTAATGCAGCAGAAAATCCAGATGCAGGATGACGCGTTGGAGATGGCGATGAAGCTAGAAGCTTCACCCTTAGCTGAAACCAGTGCAGGCATGACAACTCTACAGAACCAGTTGGCCAACCTCACGTTACAGATACATGAACTTAAGAAAGGAAAATAGGTTATGCAAGACATATGGTGCTTACGATGTAGAGCACAGGGTCATACCAAATATAACTGTCCAGTCTTTCCAGAATACTTAGCGTCAATGGCTCCTAACCCCTTACCACGAACACAAGGGCCATGGTGTGAAATATGCAAAACACAAGGACACCCACCTCAGCAATGCCCTTTGCTTCAGAAGTATGTACAGACACCTAAGACCCTATACTGTGTCTTCTGCAGTTCTGTCGGACATGATGAACATAATTGCCGAGCTTATGATCTCATGTTAGATAGAAAACATGATGTGTACAGAGTCCAAGCAGAAACACAGGGTCCAATAGCAGGACCACAGCCTGATCCGACTTATGGTGGCCGTGGAGGAGGATTCAGAGGAGGAGGCCATGGAGGAGGCTTTGCATGAGGAGAAGGCTTCGGCAGAGAAGGTTTTGGCCATGGTCATGGACCAATCACTTGTTATAACTGTGGAGTTGTAGGACACTATGCTAGGGACTGTCAGAGCCCCACTACTACTTGTAATTACTGCAAATCTTATGATCATACCATAGAGGAGTGCCCTACCTTGATAGCTAAGATCAAAGACCCTAAGCTAGCAGTACACCAGAACATCTAGCTTATTGCTGCTGAGCAGGAAGAACTAGAACCAAGAGTCAATATTGTGACTCATAGCGGTGCTTCCACTAGTGGGACATCGCAGGAGACCGAAAAGAACACAAGTCAGGAGTGGGTGCGCAGAGCTCCTAGTAAAGCAACAGCACTCGACCTACAGAAGAATAAAGAGACATTTCATGAAGCCAAGGCTTCCTTTGATGAACCTACATAATCAGGATCATAGGTACCACCATCTAGGGGCGTACCGCAGCAAGCACCTTGTGGCGATAACCCCAAACAGATACCGTAGGCTACCACATTAGGAATATGCGATGAGGATGAATCGACAGGAAGTATACAATCCTTCCTTCGCATTTGCTTGAAACTCTTGAGAAATGAAAAAGCTATCGGCAAGCTACAGCGCATCATAGATCAGTGTCAGCAACCTTCTCTCTCGGGCAGTGCACACCGCGCTGTTCATAATATTACAGGACACACAAGGACTGGAAGAGAGATGAAGCTCACAGCACAGATTGGAGAGTTCGAAATGGATGAAGTCGTCTTAGATCTGGGATCAGAGGTGAATGTTTTAACTAAGCAGACATGGGAACAGATGGGTATCCCTCAGTTAGTCAGATCCCCTATCCACCTGAGATTATCCAATCAGCAGCGAGTATCACCATTGGGTCGACTACCGCAGGTGCCAGTTGACATTGACGGAGTTCGCACTTTTGCGGACTTCGAGGTTATAGAAATCATTGGCGACAGTCGACCGTATCCAGCATTATTAAGTATCGATTGGGTGATCGGTAGCAAGGCTGTCATTGACCTAAAGAGAAGACAAATGACCTTTGAGGATGCGCAGATCCGAGTCATCGCACCGTTGGATCCTCACCAGGGTCCTAGATACATTGAACCTATCCGAGCAGAGGAGGAAGCACATAACATAGATAGTCTCTACCAGATGACTGTGAACTAGAACGACTACATCAATCCAACAGCAGAAGGGAACATTAGTTGGCGATGCGACAACTCATGCACATCGGATTCCGATGTAGGTCTAGAGAACTGGCAGAATAGACTTTATGAAGTCTCAGCGCGCAGATGTGCGTTTATGAGCAAGTCACTGCGATGGATTGGCGCAGAGATCACTGAGATTCCATCATATCATGGTCTGACAGATATCCAGGACTTCTTTGACCAGTTTGAGCAACGGATTCCTTATGAGAAGAGGATCGTAGCTATGGACCTTGCAGTACGAGCCACACCTGCAAGATGGTGGTATGCGCATAAAGAAAATATCGCATCATGGGATGATATTAAAAGATTGATGGCGATTAGATTTTCTGTCGATAGAGAGTATGTCCAGCAGAAGTACACAGGAGAAACTGACCCCAGGACACACATCCAGACATGTGAACAGAACTAGTTGGACATTCCTGAGGATGAATGGGTTCATAGGTTCATTCACACATTGGACACAGTTCCAAGGAACTGGTACACAGAGACCGAGTTGCGCAAGGGGACGACCACATGGTCACTTATGACAGACAGTTTCCTACTCACCTTCGCATTTGAATTAGAACATACAAGTGTTGCTCAGGCCCTAGACATAATCAAGATCAAGATCTTCGAGGACTGTACCATCTCAGTGCAGGCTCAACCTGAGTGGGCCATCCAGTTGCAAGATGTGCTTGAGTGCTATAATTTCGCAGCAAAGCCAGACAACGAAGATAAGGATGAGGATGAGGATCCTCTCAACACCAACATTCCGGAGTCAAAAGGAAACGCGATGTTGGGGGACCACAGTTAGAGATTCCAGCAATCATCGAACCTATCAAGATTAAAAAGATCAATATTGGCACAAATGCAGAACCTAAGTTTGCCTCTATTGGAGACTATTGGAACGATGAAATAGTCGGACAGATTGCAGATTCGTTACATAACTATCAGGACCTATTTCCCACCAAGTTCATAGAGATGAAGGGAATAGTTGGAGACCTGGGAGTTATGAGGATACCATTGAAGGAGGATGCTAGACCAGTTAAGCAGCGCCCATACAGATTGAATCCGCGCTACAAAGAAAAAGTAAAGGACAAAATCGATAAGATGCTAACAGTAGGCATCATTGAGCCAATAGAATAAAGCGAATGGGTTATCCCCATGGTCATACAAGAAAAGAAAACAAAAGGAGACATCAGAATCTATGTCGATCTGCGCAAGCTCAACGATGCATCGCTTCACGATCCATTTTCGACGCCGTTCACTGATGAGGTATTAGACAACGTGGGAGGATAGGAGGTCTACTCCTTCACTGATGGATTTTCAGGCTACCATCAGATCAGAATACATCCAGAAGATCGATCCAAGACCACCTTTGCAACAGAATGGGGCTCATTCCAGTATACGGTAATGCCCTTTGGTCTTAAGAATGCACCAGCTATATTTTCTAGAGTAGTAGTTGCTGTATTTAAAGAATACATTCATAAATTCTTAGAAGTATATTTTGATGATTGGACTGTATTTGGACTAATCGACAAGCATATAGGAGACTTAAGACTGATGCTAAAGAAATGTAGGCAGTATCAGATTTCTCTAAACTTGAAGAAATGTATATTTTGTGCACCATTTGGTATTTTGTTGGGTCACATTGTTTGCAGACAAGTCTTGATGGTAGATCCCGCGAAGATTGCCATCATTGTAAACCTTCCAGCACCCAACTCAGTCAAGCAACTGAGGATAGTACTTGGTCATACTGGATACTACAGAAAGTTCATCAAGGGCTACGCAAAGATTACAGCACCAATGGAGAAATTGCTAAAGAAAGATGTAAAATTCCTATGGAATGAGGAATGACAGCAGAGTCTAGACACACTTAAGGAAAAAATGGTTACAGCACCCATCTTAGTATTTCCCGATTGGACTAAGCCATTTCATGTACATGTGGATGCGTCTGGCATCGCATTAGGGTTTGTTTTAACAAAACCAGGAGAAGGGGACATTGACCATCCTATCGCATACTCTAGCAGAAAGCTCTCGACAGCAGAAAAGAACTACACCACAACTGAAAGAGAAGGCCTAACTATGGTGTACGCGCTCCAGAAGTTCAGGCACTACCTGTTGGGTGCCTCGTTTAAGATGTTCACTGACCATTCCGCGTTAAAGTATTTGGTCAATAAGCCAGTGTTAGGGGGGAGAATCTGCAGATGGTTACTCCTCTTTCAGGAGTATGATTTTGAAATCATTGTGAAACCAGGAAGACTGAACGCAGGACCTGATCATCTATCGAGGATAGACTCAGGAGAAGAGCCAAATAACCTAGATGACAATCTTCTAGATGCGCCACTGTTTTCCATCCAGATTGCAGATGAGTACTATGCCGATATTATTCAATTCCTCACTACAGGAGTAGCACCTGATGAGTTCACTAAGCAGCAAAAGAAGCAGTTGGTTGTTAAAGCAGCAGACTTCACCCTTATTGCAGGACACCTATACAAGTTAGGTCCGGATGAATTTCTGCGCAGATGTGTGATGCCGCACGAAAAAGACGCTATTATCAGAGAGGCACATTCAGGAACCACAGGAGGTCATTTCGCAGGAAATACGACTACGCAGAAAATCCTGGAGGCAGGATTATGGTGGTCTACGTTGCATAAAGACACCAAAGACTTTTGCAGATGCTGCAATATCTGCCAAAGGGTAGGAAAACCCTCGCCACGCGATGAAATGCCGCTGCGACTGCAGGTCACGCTGCACGCATTTGACAAATGGGCTATATATTTTATGGGTCCTATCAACCCACCAGGAAAGCGCACTGGTGCGAGATATATTATCACTGGAACAGAGTACCTCACCAGATGGGCAGAGGCCAAAGTAGTAAGAAATTGTGATGCTGCCACAGCCGCACAGTTCCTTTTTGAAAACATCATAAGTAGATTTGGATGCCCAGTAATTTTGATGAGTGATCAAGGCACACATTTCTTGAACAACACCATTGAGGCATTGACAGAAGAATTCCAAATTCAGCACCATAAGAGCACTCCCTACCACCCACAGGCTAATGGTATGGTGGAGGCCTTTAATAAGATTTTAGAAAATGCTCTTACTAAGATCTGCAATAGCCAAAGGAATGATTGGGACCTCAGAGTTAACGCTGTATTATGGGCGTACAGGACCACATGCAAGAAAATTACAGGACACACACCTTTCAGCTTGGTGTATGGGCAGGAGGCTGTTATTCCTATGGAGTATATTCTTCCCAGTTTAAGAATCACTCAAATTACTGGGATGACTGATACAGACACAGTCGAGGAAAGGCTAGCACAGCTGCTTTCCTTAGAAGAAGATAGATTCATCGCTGGATTCCATCAGAAAGTGCAGAAGGCACGAGAAAAAGCTTGGCATGACAGACACATTAAGAGCAAGACTTTCTAGATCGGAGACCTAGTGCTCCTCTATGATAGCAAATTCATTAAGTTTCCAGGGAAGTTCAGGACACATTGGCTGGGGCCATATCAGATACAACAAGTCACAGAGGGAGGTGTCGTTCAGCTCAGCCAGCTGAATGGGGAGCTTTTGCCCACATGGATTAATGGTAGTAGGCTTAAGCTCTATAGTGATAGCCACCCTGCCTCTCATCCCTAGCTTAGCCATTTTATGGTGGTGCAGATGTCCAGTGTAGTTGAAAGGAGGCATCGCACCGGGAACTAGTCTACACCGGCAGGTATTTTCTAAAGTATGAGGAATCGCACAAGGCCGATTCAAAAAAAAAAAGTAGTATTGTTGTATGCAGGTGATGTAGAGTCGCATTGCGGCAGCGTGATGTTTCCCATGCCACGTACTTAGTTGTGCCACGTACTCAGTTGTGCCACGTACTCAGTTTTGCAACCGACAGAGGGCTAGTCAAGTCAGCATCTGACAGGTAGTTAATGAGGTAACGACCGGTATATCTTACCGTAGATTTGGCAGCGGTATAATCAATTTTTCCATATTTAGCAAATCTCCGACGAGACCGGTGCCTATACACACACTCTTCGAGGGAAATTCGATCGGATTTCCTCATTTATTAAGGATCAGACGGCGGGTGTGGTCTTGTCCAGGCATTAATGACGACCGACGGGTTCAGTCTAGATGACCGTTGTGTCTGGGGTTGTCGTATTGGGCATAAAAGCAGAAAGTATTCAATTGGGACGGTTACGTTTGCAGAAAACCCGAGAGCTATCGAGTAAGTTGTTAAGAGTTCTGTGTCCAGAGCTAAGTGGTTACAGAGTGCTGTGATTTTCAGAAGTTGCAGCCATTGCACATCCACCATTGTACTAAGACGGCTCTGTTCGAGGATGAAACTCTAGAAGACATGCTGAGACGCTTCGACCCTGGTGGCCGTAGGTCTACCATGACGACGTCGCCCAAGGTTGTGAAATTAAGTACAGCACAAGTCAGACAGCCGCTAAGGATGAAGAGTCAAACACTAGAAGTAGAAGTTGTCACCAAATTCTCTGCTAAGGAGAAGAGGAACGCCGAGCCGACCACTGAAGATAAGAAAGCAGAGCAGAAGGATGATGCGAAGAAATCTCCCGCCAGGCATAAAGTAAAAATGAGAAAAAGAAAGCAACGGGAGAAGGTCGCCGACCTATCTGATTAGCTAAGAAAAGAACCAAAGATTGCGGAGGCAACGCAACAAAAATATGATGATCAGAGGCAGCATGTGTACCTAGAGCACTTCGAAGAGAAGAGAAGTAGAAGAGGACAACAAACCCAGCAGTCGGTAGAATTCCTGGAGGCAGGCAAAGGCTTGTTCTTGGAACGGAATTCATGGTTTGTATCTCTTTCATATACAAGGCTCCAGTCTGAAGGAAATGTTTGAGAAGGCTGGAAGATACATATTTTCCTTGTGATAAAAGTTCTAACCCAGATAAAGAAGAAAGGATATCTGTGGAAAACCTCTCAAACACTAGAAGGCTCTTAAAAGGTTTCAGGAGCGAAGAGAGCGAGACCATGATATTGGGCAGGAAGGATAAGAGAGCCCAGCGAACCAAGTTACATAAACTATAAAGAGAGTGTCGAAGTGATGCAGAAGGAAGTCACAGGACTTCATGATAGGTTGCAGAGGACTTCGCAGGAATCCAAGGAAAAGCTACAGCAGGAGAAGCCCACTGGTGGTGGCTCGAGGACGAGCCACGAGTAAGTGTTAGGGGACTGTTGGAGCAGGGTCCCGCAACTACAGAAGAAGCTGCTAGTTTTGGTGGAAAGATAAGTTTGGCGGAAATAAGTTAAGACAGAGCTACGACGCCGTAGCACGTTTCCAGCTGGAGAGAAGAGCCGGAAACCACGACTTTTAAGATAGAAAAGTCAAAGAAGGCAACGGTACCTGAGCGTCCGAGAAGAGAGAGCTCAACCACTGCATTGAAGGTAGTGGCGGAAGACAGGAGGGATCAGTGACCCTCATAAAGGAGAAGGAGCAACGAGGCTGAAGCATTGAAGACGAAGGACAAAAGAGAGAAGCGGTGCATAGTACCCATGATCAGTGCCGGGAAGCATCGAAGACTGCAGAGAGTTGTGGTGTGACGGAAAGCGGCTACCTCAAGTACAGATAGGGCTGACTATCACTAGTTAGGGTTTGGGTTACTGTTGGGACATGCCCACGGTGTTGTAATGGAAAGACCTTCGGGCTGCCTATAAAGGGATATACTTTGTATTGTAAAAGGTTGGCATTTTGGGCATTTTAGGCCATCCAGCTAGTCAGATAACATATAGTTAGCCATTGAATCTGTTAGCACGCAGTTATATTGTATTGTAATAGAGTCGAGCTCTGGTTCTGTTATTAGCGGAAGCAATCTTACTGTAACCAGTAGCTGGCTTATAGAGTATGCATGTAATTATCCGCAGGGATCGACAGAGAGGGAAGAGTATATTGTAGGAGAGCAATATAGAGAGAAAAGAGATCTAAGAGAGAATATCTTGAGCTGCATATGCGGTGTAGCAGAACTGTGTTTTACCTTCCCCTGAGCTATAAAGAAAACAAAGTTCTGTGGACGTAACTTCCATCCTGGAGGTGAACCACGTTAAAATCGTGTGTTATGTGATTGGATTATTTGCTATGTTTGCTTATGCATTTCACAGTCATTTCGTGGATTTTGGTTACAGTTTGATGAATGAATGTGTTAATCAGTTCACAATAATATAGAAGGAAAAGTATTAATCAAAGTCTTTGGCATGTTGTATATGGTTCATTTATGCTTTGCGCAAACAGTCTTTCTAGCAGTATCGAATAGCCTTATATGTTAAGTCTCACATGTCGACACGAGCAACGCTAAGTGCGCTAAGCCGCGGAGGTAGGATATCACAGAGAGGTGATACCGCATCGGCATAGGAGCTGCGATGCATGATACCGCAGGTTAAGGACTTAGCGTTGAGCAGGAGCTACGTGTCGCACGGTGCACGACGATGCGTTAGGAGCGGAGATATCGCGAGAGAGGGAAAGTGCACGTCGCAGAAGAGGATCGCGTGACGGCGTAGAGGAACATCTCGTGGCTAGAAGAGCGGCGAGACGAGGGGATCGCGTGACGCGAGCAGGAGATCATGCAACGCGTAGGGAAAGAGACTTCGCAGTTAGGAGTGCTGCGAGCCGCCAGTGGGATCTCCACAGAACCCGGTCCAAGACACTTGAGTCCTTGGCCAACCCATTAGAGTCACTTCAGGTGAGATTTCAGGCCACTTTGCGGTCTGTCACCGAAAGGGCCAGTGATCTAGGGGTGTTGTTGGTTGATTATAGTAAACCCGGGTCTGCCCATAGCATCCAACAATTACCTCATTGTGCTTCAATGTTTTTATGTTTATATTTTTTGATGACTAACCTAGTTATGCATGAATGTTTATATGTTTTCTATGTAAACAACATCAGTTATTAGGTATGGGGAATTGAGAGCGATGTGAGGGGGGAGGGGCCATATGAGTATCCACCTTCACGTGGTTGGCCTTGTTCAGTAGAGAATATAAAACTATTCTTTAAACAAAGAGGAGCTCAATAAGGTATAAATACTCTTTTATTACTATGTATTAAAGATGGTTGTAAATTTTTAAATGCATGTCTATTTCTTAAAAAAATGTTAATAAATTTAACATTTCACGATTCATTGATTTCTACAGGACTTTGTAGTAGGTTTTAATTGACTGTTTATTTGCTTATATATTATTTACTCATATAAAAATTCTGCCTTTGATGATTTATGTAGGTATTGGTGATGGAAATGCATCTCATGGACAACTCTTATCAAGTTGTATGCGTGAATGGATCTGGAAAAAAAACAATGATAAGGTAAGGGTTTTGACGTGTTCTTTATCCTTAATGTGTTTGTCTTTATCCTTAAATTTTATTTCATTCTATTAAGATTAAAGAGATACAACCAATAGTAAATAACTACTTTTAGACTATCATCCAAACTAGGAGACAACCTTCTACATAAAACAAAAATGCTTCTTAGTAACATAGAAAAATAGAAGAAAAATTACGTAGAATAAATTAGGCTTTTTTCCGATCCTTCTTCCTATAATTTTTGCATGATGAAACCCTAGGTTAAAAAATTTTAATTTTTCAAACCCTAATTGTTCATCTATCTTTCAAAACTAAAATTTCTGAGTTGTATACTTGTAAATATTATTCTTAGGTTATTTTTGTTTCTCTTAGGTTTTAGACTTAATTTTTATGTGTTTTTGTAACATTTATTTTATCAAAAAAGAAAGCCCTAAATTTTTTTTTTGTGTAAAACCCTAAAAATGCAAACTTGCTGCTCCCACAATCTGAGCCCTCTCCTTTATCAAACATAGATCTACAATATTTATTGCATACCTCGTATTCCCTAGCTACCTTCTATGCCCACTCAAAATAGAAAACAAGTTAGTATTTCAAACTATTTAGATGGTGGTGTATTTTGTAAAATATATCTTATTGATTTGATTAGTTTTCTGCCCTATTTGCATTAGTTTTCTGGGTAAATGTAAGTATGTTTTTTTATGGAGATATGGAACCTTACATACATGAATGCACAGTTATATAATTCTGACATTATTTTACTGAGTATTGTTTTGGAGTTTCTTAGTACTAATTATTGCTATTGAAAGCTGGGTGATGGTAAGGGACTTGATGATTTTATATTTCAGAGCTTGCATACAGGATTGAATGAATGATAATAACATTATGGTTATCTTGGCACTAAATTTTCATTAAGTTAGTATTTTATATCTATGCTATCACATTCACAGATCTGGAAATTATATGCTAAATGACACTTTAAATAATTAACACTGGTTATTGGCTGCACTATTTTACACGTTCTGATTACTGTGATGATAAACTTTCAGTTGTTGCATGGCACATATGTGGACCGTGAATTCATATGTCTAGATATTCAAAGGTAGCATATTAAGTGATGTTAGTACATGAGGAGTGTCTCCAAGAAAATTATGATATGGTTTCTAAACTACAAATTGCATGCTTAACTGTGCAACCTACTTCTCAGTGCCAAAAGGTAATTTATGATGAATTTTTTTCTACATGAGATCATTCCTAGTAATAGAATAGAAATAAGTTGTCAATTTATTGTTGACTAACATGTCTTTTTCCCATCATGTGCTTAGGGGACTGTTTTTATCTTATGGGCATATTTGATACTAACTTGACCAATTTTGGCCATCCTTGAGGTGGTTGCATAAGAAGGATCAAATTTTCAAATTCACCTCTTCCAGTAATGAGAAACAACAAAACAACTTACCACCAGTTGGCACTACAAAGATCCTACAAATATTTTCCAGGTGAACAACTACTCTTTTTTCCCTAGGGGTCGAGTTATTTTTTATTTATTTATTTATTTTTCAATAAAGCCGAATTCAATGCACCTTATGTTTTTTGTAGTATGATGAATTATCACTAGCAGCTCTTCACATGTAGTAGACCATGTGATGATATTTCAGGAGGAGTGTCTCCAAGGAAATTATGATATGGTTTCTAAACTACAAATTGCATGCTCAACTATGCAACTTGCTTCTGATCAATGCCAAAAGGTGATCTATGATGATTTGTTTTATATAAGATCATGCATAGTAAAAGAATAGAAATAATTTGTCAATTTTTTGTTGATTAAAATGTCTCTTTCCTATCATGTGCTCAAGGGAATTTTTTTCTTTTCTTTCATGCATATTTGGTACTAACTTTGACCGATTTTGGCCATGCTTGACGTGGTTGAATAAGAAGGATCATTTTTTCATTTTCATCTCTTCCAGAAATTGCATTCATTCATTTACACCTTCTCTGGATTCATTTACACCTATGGGCTTCCTCTATCTTCAAAACTTGGGCTCCCTTCATCTTCAAAACATGGGCTTCCTTTGCTTCTGACTTGTGGGATTCTTTAAGCTTCTGCAGGTATCTATAGGCTTCTGCGGGCTTCTTCCAAGATATGTGGGCATCCTTCCAATCCCTTGTGGGCTCTTTAACACCAGTGGGATTAACCTAATTTAGGATGACAATAAGTTGATTCGATCCCAGTGGTGCCTACGTCTTTTATCGATGGTATTTTTTATAGATGTACCCCACTACCTTATCATAGAAATCAGCTCTCAATGGTGCCTAGAATATCATTTAATTAATTTTTATACAATCCCCATGGTACTTACAACGTATTTTTATCGATGGTTTTTTTATAGATGTACCCTCCTACCTTGTCATAGAATCCGCTCTAAGAGATGCCACTTTAGCCTCTAATTATGTATTTTAGCTAATTATTATGAATTTGTGCATCCTAATGGGAAAACAGTTTTTGAGGAAATAATTAGAGTGCTTAGGGCCACTTTGGGTACTTTTGGGAACTTTTTAAATCATTATGCTTTATTTTTTAGTGTAAGTTAACAATTTTTGATCTCCCCTTGAACTTCCCATCTATCTTTTAGCTAATTATGTATTTTAGCCTCTAATTATGTATTTTAGCTAATTATTATGAATTTGTGCATCCTAATGGGAAAACAGTTTTTGAGGAAATAATTAGAGTGCTTAGGGCCACTTTGGGTACTTTTGGGAACTTTTTAAATCATTATGCTTTATTTTTTAGTGTAAGTTAACAATTTTTGATCTCCCCTTGAACTTCCCATCTATCTTTTTCCCTTTTTCTTCAATATGTTTGTTCCCATATCTTACTTTCTCGATATATTTCTTTTCTATAAATCACCTTTCCTGTGTTATATTTTATCCATTTATTTGTCTTTAAAATATAATATGTATTTTTTCACAAGCACTTATTGAAGACCCAAAACCATGGAAAGGAAGGTGCCTTTCCACAGTGTTATCACTCCAGGAAACACCTTTAGGTTGTAGCTCGAGGATGCCTGGTAACTTAAAGTTTTTTATGGTTTTTCTAAATGTATCAAGTCAGATGACCTACAGGTCCTCACACTCTCAAGACATTCATGAAACTCAATCAAATATAAGGCTTCTAACTACCATTGTTCATAGGTTTGCTAATAGGGGGAAAAGATGGAGAACTTACTATGTTGGCAGATTCATATATAAAACAATTACATATAAAAGGCTAATCATCACAAGGAAAGTACTTGCAATTCAACTCATCAACATTCAAATAGGATGACAGCTATTAGACATTAGATAACATGAATAAACTTGAATAAGACATTCAAGCACAAGCACAGAGTAGAAAAGATATGGAAGTTGAACACATGATGGCAAAAGAGCTTATATTAGGTCATGAATAATATGAGAAGAATGATAATAATAATGGTCTAAAGGTCCCCGAAGTTGAACCCTTCCTTAAACATAAGTCTTAGGCTTTATAGCCTTTACAAAAATATTCAAATCCTAAAAAGTTGGATCTCTTTTACTAAAAATAGATAAAATAAATGTTTTTGAAAAATTAGGTCAGAAACCCTAATTTAACTACTAGTCTATCTAAATTTAACACTTGTTCACTCACTGAACCCTTTGATGACTGTAGTGAGTATTGAAGTAGAGCTGTAACCTGTCATCTGATAGATAAACCACTGCTAGTAAAAAAACAAGTAGGGTTTGTGATCCTTTTCTCCTTGATTGCATCCTCAAAACTAGAACATACATCTTCCAATGGTGTTTTGCAGCAAATTTCAGCTTTATATTTTATCCTTGAGATAATTGTATTCGCCAAAACTAGTTCTACGTGCCAAAACATATTTTTGCACCCTTTTCAGCTTTCGGTGGTTAAGGAAGCAGAATTCTAGGTCTGTTAGCTGCCAAAATCTTTGCTTTCGGTGGCTAATGAATCGCTACTGCGTCTGCCGAAGCCACTAAAAGATTTGTTTTTGAAAAATTGTAATCAAACTCCCAATCATCCTCTTTCAGTTTTGATGTTGATCTTTTGGCACTTCTTTAGGATGCATAGGGTTTAGAAAAACAGTAGCATCATGGGCTGCCTCTGGATCTTGAAAGCTTGCTGCTGCCTCTGCTAGGGTTTCTAGTGCACTGTGAGCTTAAGAGCTAGGGTTTGTGTTGGATTTCTTTATCTACAACCTAAATAATCTGATCATCCTATACATCTTGGTGTTGTCCTGCATATATATTAGATTTCTCCTTTTCAGCATGACATACATCCCTATCATCTCTAGAATAGAATTGTGCAACTCCTTATTTCCCTTGGTTAATATTTCATTATTTCTTTTTATCTCCTTGTCCAGGACCTCTAGTTCATGTATTTTCTATAGTAGTTGGTTGACTCTCTGAAACCTAGGTTTGCTTGAGGAGGTCTTTTCCAATGGCTCATCTTGACCTTCCCTTGGTGTTGGTGAAGGAAACCCTTCATTTTCTGCTGTAAGCTGCTCTGTTAGGTCAACCTATTCCTCCCTTTCTTCTTCCGAGTCTAAGTAGGGTAAGTTCGGGATATTTCCAGGGGTCTCCTTCTCCTTTCTACTGAAGTCCATGTTTCTTTTAGCTTGGTTTATTTTAGAAGTGGGAGAAGGTTGATCCATTGTTACTGGTGAGATAGCCCTCCTCTTCCTTTTTCCACTCTTGGGGTGGTGGGTTTCTTTGAAGGGGGATTTCCTTTATCTTGGTTGTAATCCTGTTTCAAACTCATTCCAGAATAAAAAATATGCCCATGCTATGTTTCTCCTTAGCAACAAATCTTGGACAATGAGTTGTATGAGGCCATGGTGAGACAACCTTCCTGCGATTTTGGTGGGTTAGGCCTTTACCTGGTGTGCCATCTTTGTTAAGATCTTGTGGAGGTAGAAGGGTAGGTTTAAAGGGCTCCTTATTGTAAAATGGTTCATAGGCTTGAAGTGATATATCATTTCCATGTTATACCTTCCTTCACAGGTTATATAAACCAAAATTACTTTCAGCAATTGCTGCCACCTCTCTTCTAGCTAGGTGGATGGAACACTTTTCTTCCACACTACATTTCTGTGTTTAGGTTTTAAGTATGTTCTGAAATCCACATTTTTAGTAATGGTGGTCTTAAACCACTTTTCTCTAGTTCTTGGGAGTTCTATCACTTCTGGAATTAGGGTTTCATCCACTAGGAACTCTTCCTTTCCTATTAGCACCTTGGAGCCATCGAAAGAAAGGGAAATGATAATGACCATTTCCATCAGTCATTTTAGAATAATAATGACCTCTTAGCCATCAATTTATGATTTACTGCAGTTCCCTGGTCTTTTTGGTGGTTAATCGTGCTAAATTATGACATGCCTCATGCTGACGAGTTTGATTTTGATGGACAGATAATCGTTTTCCCTTTTCGACCCTCTTGGTGGTTAAAAGAGCTTTGGGTTTAATTCGTTAACTATCAAAAGTGGGGATTTCGGTGGCTAATGAACCGTTGGTCCATTCACCTAAGCCACCGAAAGCTTCCCTTTCCAAAAACATATTTGATTATATTTTGATGGTCAATGTCTTCCTGGACCCACTTGCTAAGCCATTGAAAGCTGTGCCTTTTGGTGGCTAATGAATTGTTGGTGAGTTCACCTAATCCACCGAAAGTTTCACTTTCCAAAAATGTATTTGATTAGCTTTCGGTGGTTAATGTCTTCCTAGACCCACTTGCTAAATCGCCAAAATTTGGGCCTTTCAGTGGCTAATGAACTGTTGGTGATTTCTCCTAAACCACCGAAAGTTTCCCTTTACAAAAACGTATTTGATTAGCTTTCGGTGGTTAATGTCTTCCCGGAACCACTTGCTAAGCCACCAAAAGCTGGGCCTTTTGATGGCTAATGAACTGTTGGTGAGTTCTCCTAAGCCATCGAAATTTTCCCTTTCCAAAAAATTATTTGATTAGATTTCGGTGCTTAATGTCTTCTTGGAACCACTTGCTAAGATGCTGAAAACTGGGCCTTTCGATGGCTAATGAAATGTTGGTGAGTTCGCCTAAGCCACCGAAAGTTCCCTTTTCAAAATTCTGTAAAAAACGTGATCAACAAGATTTTGGTGGTTAACGTGGCCCTTAGTCAAAACTGTTAGCTACCAAAAGTTGGTCTTGTGGCTAATGAGCTATTGGAAATCTCTCCTAAGCCACTGAAAGATAAAACTTTCAAATTTCTTGAAAATAGAACATCAGATATTCCAAATTTGTTAGTCACCCAAATATCTTTCATAATATGACCTCAAATCTTCTTCACTATCAAAAACTAAATTGTCTAAGTGAACTTATTGAAAATAGATTTATTTTAGGAGATAACATTTGGCTCCTACTCGGGGATGGGAACCTTCCTGTGAGATTCCAAAAACCCTGAACCAAAATTCCTTTCCTGAACAAAAAAAAAAGGGCCTATACACATAGAGTCAAACTTTCAATGCTTTCGCTTGTCTTGTCTGACAGTATCCCATTTGAGAACCCAATCTCCAACCAGAAAGTTGTCCACTTTTGACCTTTTTTCAAAAATAATCTTGATCCTCTTTTGATGAACTTCTGACTTTTCCATCACCTGTTCCCTGACTTGTTGTAACTCGACCTAATCAAGCATCCTTCTCACCATGTCATTTGGTTCATCCTATTCCTCCTGAATTAATTTTTCCACTAGCAGGATCAGCTGAATGGGAAAAATGGCCTCAGTACCATAAACTAACTTGAAAGGAGAAGTTCCTATGGATCTTGCTAGGTCACATTTTTGTTTTCTATCTTTTAATACTTTTGTTTATGTTTTAAAGTTTGGTTTTATTCTTTATTCGTAGAAAAATTTGTTGATTGGGATAGTTTGAGTTTTTTCCCTTTAGCTTTCATGTTATTTGATTTTTTAGTTTATTTTTACAAGTTTTGGTTTGATTTCATAATCAAAGGGCTTATATAAGGCTTATATGGATTAAAAATTCTAAAAAATAACATAAAAGTTTAATTAGGACTCCTAAACCAAGTTTAAACATATATCATGGGATTAATTTTTGAAAATCATTAACTTGAATTTTCTTGTAGTGCAAGCCAAAAACAAATGCACACAGGCATTACAAGAAAGTCGTGCAAGTTAAAAATCATCATTCAACATTTCAAAGATTTAGTTCTCTATGTCGTCGACACTGCAGCAGCCTAGTAGTTTAAAGCACCGACAAGATAGTTGCTAGAGCTTCCGATCGTCGATCGAGAAGCTAGTGGTTTATGTCGCTGACACTGTGGCAACATTTTGGTATAAAGATCCGATGAGATAGTTGCTAGAGATTGCAATCATCGATCGTGAAGATATTGGTTTAAAGCATCGACACTGCGGCAGCATTTAGTCTTGGGGTTCCGATCACCGATGATAGGAAAGATTAGTTGTTAGTGATGGGAGACGTTGATACCGCGGTAGCATTTAAATATTAATCACTGTGACAGGTGTGAATATCATCATGAAGGAAAATTGTGGCAATTTCTGGCAGAGTTGATGCAATAATGATAGCATACCATAATGAGACAAAGGCGTTTCGAATCACATTTTTTTTGAAATGCACGAAGAGCAAGTGGAGATCGTGGAAAAAAATCAGTACTTGAAAATCATAATTTTGAAACAAAGTAAAATTAAGACTCTAGGGAGCGGTTGTCTGGAGTGTCAAAATGGTCAGAAAGGATTGGGGCATGTAGTTCGACACCTGACAGATAGGAGAATAGGATTCCAATAGCTGGATTAGTCATTTTAATAGGTAGGATGCAAACTTATTTCCAAGGTTTATTAATTTGGGGTTTTTCTAAAAAGAATATTAATGACTGAATTGAGGGAAGATTATTAGTTGTTAAGCCTAATTGATACTAAATGATGGATGCTCAGTCATGAAGTTAAAAGTATTGTCCAGCTTAAAGGACAGTCATAGTGTGTTGTATTTATAGAAGCTGTTTGACAATATTTCAAAATGAAAAAGAGTGGAAAGACCAATAGGGCAGAACCCTCAGACTTAAGTTGGGTCAGAAACTAATTTCCAAATTGTGCACAATTGTTTGCAGAAGAAGGATGGTTAGTTTTCTTTGAAAATATTGAAGGTTATCATTCAGAGGTTTCGTACAAGTTTGCTCAATGTTTAGACAAGGATGTAGTGTCGTTTGACACTTTGAAGTTCAAACTAACCAGGGAGTTACTAGCAGAAGCAACAGGAATTCTGGATAAGGGAGAATTCTAGTTTAAAAAGGTGCCCTTCACCTTTGATGTTTAGAGATATCTTCTTCCAGGTGTAGTAGAAGACTGGGGAAAAGGTGTTCCTATTCAAAACTTTAAACATGAGTGGATTGAGCCGATCAAAATCTTACAAAGCTATGTTACCTGTGAGGGGAGATTTGCCTTTGTGTTTAAGTATCATTTTAGATTCCTTCAACATGTCAGTCATGAATCTAAAATGAATCTTCCCTTCTTCTTTTTGAAAATCTTACAGAAGATGTCATGTAGGGTGAAAGAACACCAAGATCATACAAAACAATCAGTTTTTCACCATGGTCTCATAAAACTGATCATAAGTATTGTATTGCAGAAAAGAGAGAAGACATGGGAACACTTCTTATTTTGGTCAGGTTTCAAAAATGAGGAGGATCAGTCTCAGAAGAGACAGGTAAATAAGGGTCAGACTTTGATTAAGAAAATTAAAAAGAAAGTCATAGTCAAAGATGAAGAAGCTGATAAACCAGGAGAAGCTTCAAATCAGGAAAATGAAAACATTGAGTTTAGACAACGAGTTAATGTTGAGGAAAGCAAAGTTTTATAGTCAGAGATGAAATAAGTTGAACCAGTGGAAGATATTTTACATGTAGAATCAAATCAAGGAGAAGAGGAAGATGTTAAGGAACAGAAGCAGATCCCCATTACAGTATTGTCTGAAGAGGAGATAGTGTCACAAAAGAAAAGAGTGAAGGTTGTTGAATTTGCTTCAATAAATCATCAAGGAAAAGTTCTAAAAATGTCAGGAGAAGTTGGAGCAGTCTGGAAACCCAAGGCAAGGCTGAATAACAAGCTTAGGTTAAACATGAAGAAACTATTAAATCCCAAATTGGCTGAGAAAAAGGTTACAGTACTAGAAGATTCATCATCTCAGGAGAAATTAGGAGATAGTTAAGATGATAACAAAGAAGTTCTAAAAGGTAAAAAACCAATAGTATCAAAAGAAAAATCAGTCTTTACTGATACTAAGATAAAGAATGTTTTTGAAAGAACAGGATAAATGTAAGTATGAAAGAGGACTAGAGGTTCGATTTTTTTTTGACAAGGGGAGGCTATTAGGCTTTGTTTATGAGCTAAGTGTAAAGACTCTTATGTGTTTTTGATGACTGAACTATGAAATATATGCACTATATGCCCTTTTGATTATTGACTGGTTTCATTTATAATTTGTATTAATTACTCAGTTGGTATATTCATTTCTTGTTTAATGTTTTTATGCTTGAAATGCTTGCTAACTGTGGGTGAAACTCAGTATTGTGTTTATTCTGTTGGATTATGGTTTATATGTTATACATCTCAGTCATTCAAATGCTCATGATTTAGTGTTTGCTTTGGTCTTATGAATGTTTTTCCTCTTGTCTTCAAACTGTTCAACCAAAACCCTAGAAAAACCCTATTTTACTTTATTGTGTTTATTGAGATTGTGCTAGATTGTTCTCTTGTAGTCTGGGAACAATTTCTAGCACTAACATATTTGGCGTCGTTTCCGGGGATGAAGTTGAAAACTTATTTTCCCTGCGATACTTATCATTTCACTGGTTTTGAGAGGTGAACTTAAACCAACAAATTTAGAAGACTAATTTTCACCAGTATTTCCTAGTGGCTACTAAGGGAGTTGGAACAAGAAACATACCTAGTTCACCTTTACAGCTAGGTGTTTCAGACCTAGAACTAATATTGAAAACAACTAGGAAAATCAGAAGGCCTTGGTCATCATCAGCCCTATGTAACCCTGATCAGTTAGATATTTCATCACCTTTTTTGTTTTGAGGGTAGAAGAACAAGAGTCATCTTGGTTGAAGCCTACAATTCCTATTGATAGTTTTCAAGTTTTCACTGATCCTCAATCTTTTAAGAAAGAAAATACAATATCTCCTGGAAAAATCCCTTTATTCCATCTCAAAGTTGGTAAAACTCCATTTCAGCCAAGTTCTAGTTAAGTCTTTCCATCACCTAAACCAGTTAACTTAAAGATGGCGGCCCAAAATCATCCATTAGATATGATGGACCGAATGGTGGTAGCTAGGTATGCACCCTTAGTTTTTCATCATCCTTTGAATGCACTTCCTAGGGTTGATTACCAAAAATACCTGCCTAGGTTTAATGGACAAGGTGAAACTACAACTGAGGAGCATTGGGATGCTTTCCTCAGCTATGCTAATAATCAGAATATTGAGGCCAAGGATGTATGGATGAGGATGTTTGTATAGAGTCTTGATGGAGAGGTCAGAAAATGGTTCAAGGAGTTGCCTGCAAATTCTATCACTATCATAAAAGAGCTTTAAGACCTTTTCATGAGACAATGGGGTGATACCAAGGATCACACATATTACATCACTGAGTTTGGAGCCCTTAGGAGAAAGAAGGATGAAACCATAGCTGATTTTTCGAAGAGATTCAATAAAATGTATGACAGAATTCCTGCAGAGATAAAACCTTCAGAAACATCTACAAAACTCACATATGCTAATGCTTTTGACCATGAATTTTCCCTACTTTTAAGAGAAAGAAGACCTGTTACTTTATTGAACATGCAGGATGCAGCATTAGAAGTGGAGTCCAAAATATTAGCTTCTAATAGATTGAAGGGAAATACAGCTCAGCAGATATATGATAGGAAGGGAAAGAAAGAGGCAACTCCAAGGGTTTCAACATCCCACTCTGCAGAAGGAAAAATTGATTTAATGGCCAAGCTAGTTAAGATGTTGACAACAAAATTAAACAAGTTGAAATTAGAGAAGAATTCAAACAAACCTGTTCAAGAGGGTAATAGAAACCCTAATAATCCAAACCAATTCAAAAGATAGTTTTTGCCTCATTTCATTCCAAGAGAGAGAAGAAATAATGATATTCAGCGAGAAAGGAGATAAACTGAGGATCAAAAAATACCACCCCCACTTCAGAATAATTTAGTTGATGAAGAAGAAATTGAAGAGGAAGTGTTCTTTGAGGATACAGACCAGGATATGAATTATTTTGGAGAGCAGTTAACTGAGCGTTTTGTCACTAAAGAAGAGTTTTTAAACTCAGAATATTATGATGCTGATATGCTTGAAACATAAAATGATTTAAATCTTGAAGTGACTGCTGTAATTGCTGATACATACTAGACTGAGCCAAAGAAAACTTTAAATTTGAAAGTTAGGTCCAAAGCAAATAGTTCAAAATCTAAAGAAAAAGGTAGTTGTACCTCCTAAATAGCAGTTTGATCCTGTGTTAGAGAAAAAACAAACTCAGGATAAACAAAAGAAGAATCTGGAAGTTGAAGAGGTAAATAAAAGTATGCAGAATTTTAACCTGGAAAATGAATTAGGAAAAATCAAGATCCCTATGCCTTTCACCGAGTTGATGAAGAATCCTTCTTATAAAAATTCAGTTCTGAAAATGATTGGTTCAACAAACAGTCAGCCTCACTCTGATACAGTGAATTCACAAGAAGTCCTAAAAACTTTATTGGATCATCCTTGGCAAAAAAAATTGAAAATGAAGCAGGTGCATCACCTCCTTTTTACATCACACTAACTATTCATGAACAGATGATACATAATTGTCTTTTGGATTTAGGAGAATCACATAACCTAATGCCAAAAGATGTCATGGAGGCTTTAGGTTTGAGTATAACAAAACCTTATCATGATTTGTATGCTTTTGATTCACGAGTTGTAAAATGTTTAGGAGTGATTAAAGATATGGTTGTCAGTTTAGCTCAGCTACCGATGAAGAATGTGATTATGGATGTGGTAGTAGTAGACATTACACCTAAGTTTGGACTGCTCCTCTCTAGGTCATGGGCCAAGAAATTTGGTGGAACACTATAGATGGATTTAACATATGCTACTATTCATGTATTTGGGGGAGAAAACAGAAGTTTATATAGAGAGTTACACTTTTCCTATATTGCGACAGATGACAAGAACCCTACAAATCATCCCTTATATGTTGTTGACAAGGATTTGGCTACTTGTATGTTGCATTTTAATGATGATGATAATACTGCTGGTTTATTACAGGTTGAAAAAGAAAATCCAGTAAAATACACTAGTGAACAAGAAGATGAATTTTGGTAATTATATTTTGATGGATCATCCTTTAAGGAAGGTGCTGGAGCAAGGGTTCTTTTAATATCTCATGGTGGTGAAATAGTAAATTTAATGTATTAATTGGAATTTATTACCACCAATAATACTACAGAATATGAAGCTTTGTTGTTTGGTTTGAAAGCTGCAAAAATATTTAGGCATTTAGCAGATTTCTGTATATTGCGACTCCGAGTTGGTTGTTCAGCAGGTGAGGAACAACTATCAAGTGAAACAAGATTTGCTGAAAGTGTACCATAATGAAGTATGGGATATGATAGACAATTATTTTGTGGCTTTTAACATCACTTATATTCCTCGGGATCATAACCAAACTGCTGATTCTCTGGCCCTAGCAGCCACACATTTTAGGATTCCCAAAACAACACAGCTAAAATATCCTATTGAGGTGAGGTACAAACCTTCTGTGCCTGATAATGTAAGGCAGTGGAAATTTTTTGAAGATGACATTGAAATAAAAAGGTTTTTAGAGCTGACAGGTGAGTTTTCCAATTCCTTAATTGATCAAGGACAAGATGATGGGGTTGAATATTTTGAATATATTGCAGAAAATGAGATTGCCGGTCACAAGATTATTGAACTTAAAAGTAATTTCATTCCTAAAGGTTTGGTGTCATTAGAGAGAATATTTTCAAAATATTATACACCTTTAAAACCTGTTGTATAGTCTTTAGAAGAAAATGTGGTGGACTGCAATATTGGCACCCCTGAACATCCTAGAATGGTGAAGATTTCAAAAGCACTCTCAGTAGAGCAGAGGAATAGGTACATTAAGTTGTTAAAAGAGTATGTCGATGTTTTTTCTTGGTCATATGAATATTTGAAAACATATGATACTGGAATTATGCAACATAAAGTGCCTTTAAAGCTAAATGTTAAACCTTTCAGACATAAATTAAGGAGGATAAATCCAGCTTTGTTTCCTGTTATTGAAAAGGAGGTGAAAAAGTTATTAGATTCTAAGATCATTGTTCCTCTCAAGTATTCTTCATGGGTTGCCAATTTAGTTCTTGTCTGGAAAAGGAATGGTGAAATCATACTGTGTGTTGATTTTAGAAATATGAATAGGTCTTCACTAAAGGATAATTACCCTTTACCAAAAATAGAACAAATATTGCAGAAGGTGGTTGGTGCACAAAGAATTTCTATGGTTGATGGTTTTTCAAGATATAATCAAATTGCCATGCATCCTGATGATAAAGAAAAAACAACTTTTACTACTCCCTGGGGAACTTTCATGTATGATAAAATTCCTTTTGGATTAATGAATACTAGAGCAACTTTTCAAAGAGCTATGGACATAGCCCTTGTAGGGGAAAGAGATAAGTTTGTAGTGATTTACTTAGATGATATTACAGTCTTTTCACAATCAGATGATGAGCATCTAAAACACTTAAAACAAACTTTTTTGAAATGCAGAAAATATGGTTGATCTCTTAATCCAAAGAAATCACATTTTGCTGTACAAGAAGGTAAATTATTAGGTCATTTAGTTTCAGCTAATGGTATAAGGATTGATCCAAAAAGGGTGAAAGAAATACTGAAAATAAGTTTACCAAGGAGCAAAAAGGATGTACAATCTTTCATTGGTAAAATCAATTTTCTGCGTTGGTTCATACCAAATTTTGCTGAGACTATCAAACAGATTACAGCCATGTTGAAGAAATATTAGGAGGTCAAGTGGACTACAGAAGCAAAGAACTCATTTGAAAAAATTAAGATGGCTCTTACTGAAGCTCCAGTATTAGTAAGTCTAGATTTTACAAAGGAATTTCTAACTTTTTCTTTTGCATCTAAAGATACATTAGTTGTTGTTTTATTATAGAAGAATAAGGATGGTCTTGAACAACCTATTGCATTTTTCAACAAAACTCTTAGAGATTCGGAGTTAAAATACAACATTTTCGAGAAGCAGGCTTACTCTTTGGTACTAAGCTTTGAAATTTTTCAGAATTTATGTTTTGCATTCCAAAGTTATAGCTTATGTGCCTAATGTTTCCATAAAATATGTTTTGACTCAGCCTAAAAGTGAGGGAAAAAGAAGGAAGTGGATTTCCAAAATCATGGAATATGACGTGGATATCAGACCTACAAAGCTAGTAAAGAGACAAGGTTTAGCTAAATTGCTAGCTGATTCAAATTGCCAAGATTTAGGTCTACATCTCATGGCAGAATAGTTAGTACATGAAGAAGTTCAAGCAGAGTAGGAGAAAGAAAAGATTATGGATCAATATGTAGAATCCACATGGTATGCAGATATTGTGCATTTTCTTTTGTACTTGCAATGTCTAGAACATTTAGACAAGAAAGCTGCTAGGTATTTAAAATTGAAAACTACTAAATACTGTTTGATAGAAAAGAAGCTTTTTTTGAAAGATCCAAGAGGTATTTTGCTCAGATGTTTGGATAAACCAGAAATTTAAGGTGTAATCTTTGAATCCCATGAAGGTGCATGTGGAGGACATAAGTATTGGAAGGCAACAACATATAAAATTCTCAGAGCAGGATATTATTGGCCTTCTTTATTTTTAGATGTATATCAGTAGGTAAGAGCATGTATCCCTTGTCAGAAATTTGTTGGTAAACAAAATTTGTTGTCATTACCTTTAAAATCAATTGTAGTTAATGCCCCTTTTCAGCAGCAGGTTTTCGATTTCATTGGAGAGATAAATCCATCTTCTTCAGGGCAGCATAAGTGGATTTTGACTGCTACAGATTTCTTTAATAAGTGGGTAGAAGATATTCCCACAAGGAATGCCACAGATAAGGTGATCATATATTTTATTGAAGAAAATATTCTTAGTAGATTTGGATGTCCACAGAAAATATTGTCTGACAATGCTAAGGAATGTAAATCAAAGTCTATGGTAGCATTTTGTGAAAAGAATGGTATCCTGTTGAAAGACTCAACTCCTTATTATCCTCAAGGGAATGGGTTAGCTGAGTCATCTAATAAAAATATCATTCATAGTATTAGGAAGTTACTGAAGCATAATAAAAGATCATGGGATTCTATGCTAAAATATGCATTATGGGCAGACTGAATAACAGTTAAACAAGCAATTGGAACTTCTCCTTTCCAATCAGTATATGGTACTGATGCAGTTTTTCCTATTCAGTTGGGCATCCCAGTGATGAAATTTTTTCAGGATTGTCAGGAAGAACCTAATGAAATGCAAAGAAGAATTTATGCATTGATAGAGTTACAACAGAAACGAGAAACAGTAGAAGAAGAGGCTCGGCTGTACATGTTAAAGGTCAAAGAAAGATTTGGTAGGAAGATCAAAGATAACACTTTTTCAGTGGGAGACATGGTTTTGAGATGGGATGCTAGGAAGGAGCAGAAAGGAAAGCATGGAAATTTTGATAACCTTTGGTTTGGTCCTTTCATAGTATCGAAGTTTCTGGAAAACAATACTTTTGTACTACAGACTTTGGAGGGTGAGGAACTGTCTAATCTAGTTAATGGACGATTCCTCAAGCATTTTCACAGTTTTTGAGATGGATACTGGACTTTCATTGTATATACCGGTGTGAATAACAAAATAAATACTCCATAACCCAATGGAAATTTTGTAGACTAGCAAGTAGCAGCATAGAAGGCACTGGTCTACAGGTTCTTGAAGCCTCAAAGGGAGATCTTCATCCCGCAACAAAATCCAGATGTTAGGTCACGTTTTTGTTTTCCATCTTTTAATAATTTTCTTTATGTTTTAAAGTTTGGTTTTATTCTTTATTCGTAGAAAATTTTGTTGATTGGGATAGTTTAAATTTTTTCCCTTTAGCTTTCATGTTATTTGATTTTTTAGTTTATTTTTGTAAGTTTTGGTTTGATTTCATAATCAAAGGGCTTATATAAGGCTTATATGGATTAAAAAGTCTAAAAAATAACATAAAAGTTTAATTAGGACTCCTAAACCAAGTTTAAACATATATCATGAGATTAATTTTTGAAAATCATTAACTTGAATTTTCTTGTAGCGCAAGCCAAAACAAATGCACACAGGCGCTACAAGAAAGTCGTGGAAGTTAAAAATCATCATTCAACATTTCAGAGATTTAGTTCTCTATGTCACCGACACTATGGCAGCTTAGTGGTTTAAAGCGCCGACAAGATAGTTGCTATAGCTTCCGATCGTCGATTGCGAAGCTAGTGGTTTATGTCGCCGACACTGTGGCAGCATTCCGATATAAAGCTTCGACGAGATAGTTGCTAGAGCTTCCGATCATAGATTGCAAATCCAATGGTTTAAAGCACTAACACTGCAGCAGCATTTAGTCTTGGGGTTCCGATCGCTGATGCTAGGAAAGATTAGTTGTTAGTGATGGGAGACGTCGATACTGTGGCAGCATTAAAATATTAATCACTGTGATAGGTGTGAATATCATCATGAAGGAAAAGCGTGGCAGTTTTTGGCAGAGATCATGCAATAATGATAGCATACCATAATGAGACAAAGGTGTTTCGAATCACGTTTTTCCTGAAATGCACATAGAGCAAGTGGAGATCGTGGCAAAAAATCAATACTTGAAAATTGGAATTTTGAAACAGAGTAAAATTAGGGCTCTGGGGAGCGGTCGTCTAGAGTGTCAAAACGGTTAGAGAGGATTGGGGCATGTAGTTCGACACCTGACAGATAGGAGAATAGGATTCCAGCAGTTGGATTAGTCGTTTTAACAGGTAGGATGTGAACTGATTTGCAAGGTTTATTAATTTGGGGTTTTTCTAAACATAATATTAATGACTGAATTGAGGGAAGATTATTAGTTGTCAAGACTAATTGATACTAAATGATGGATGCTCAGTCATGAAGTTAAAATTATTGTCCAGCTTAAAGGATAGTCAGAGTGTATTGTATTTATAGAAGTTGTTTGACAATATTTCAAAATGAAAAAGAGTGGAAAGACCAAAAGGGATAAACCCTTAGACTTAAGTTGGGTCAAAAACTTTCTAGAATGTGCACAATTGTTTGCAGAAGCAGGATGGTTAGTGTTCTTCATAAATATTGAAGGTTATCATTCATAGGTTTCTTACAAGTTTGCTCAATGTTTAGACAAGGATGTAGTGTCTTTTGACACTTTGAAGTTCAAACTAACCAGGGAGTTACTAGCAGAAGCAACAAGAATTTTGGATGAGGGAGAATTCTGGTTAAAAAAGGTGCCCTTCAACTTTGATGTTCAGAGATATCTACTTCCAGGTGTAGTAGGAGACTAGGGAAAAGGTGTTCTTGTTCAAAACTTTAAACCTGAGTGGATTGAGCCTATCAAAATCTTACAAAGCTATGTTACCTGTGAGGGGAGGTTTGCCTTTGTGTTTAAGTATCATTTTATATTCCTTCAACATCTCAGTCATGAATCTAAAATGAATATTCCTTTCTTCTTTTTGAAAATATTACAGAATATGTCATGTAGGGTGAAAGAACACGAATATCATACAAAAAATCAATTTTTCACCATGGGCTCATAAAACTAATCATAAGTACTGTATTGCAGAAAAGAGAGAAGACATGGGAACACTTCTTATTTTGGTCAGGTTTCAAAATTGAGAAGGAGGATCAGTCTCAGAAGAGATGAGTAGATAAGGGTTAGACTTTGCTTAAGAAACTTAGAAAGAAAGTCATACTCAAAGATGAAGAAGCTGATAAACCAGGAGAAGATTCGAATTAGGAAAATGAAAACATTGAGTTTGGACAGTGAGTTAATGTTGAGGAAAGAAAAGTTTTACAGTCAAAGGTGAAAGAAGTTGAACCAGTGGAAGATATTTTACCTACAGAATCAAATCAAGGAGAAGAGGAAGATGTTAAGGAGCAGAAGCAGAGCCCCATTACAGTATTGTCTGAAGATGAGACAATGTCACGAAATAAAAGAGTGAAGGTTGTTGAATTTGCTTCAATAACTCAACAAGGAAAAGTTCTGAAAATGTCAGGAGAAGTTGGAGCAGTCTAGAGACCCAAGGCAAGGCTGAAGAACAAGCTTAGGTTAAACATGAAGAAACTATTAAATCCTAAATTGGCTAAGAAAAAGGTTACAGTAATAGAAGATTCATCATCTCAGGAGAAATTGGGAGATAGTGAAGATGATAAAAAAGAAGTTATAAAAGGTAAAAAACCAATAGTATCAAAATAAAAATAAGTCTTTACTGATACTAAGATTTCAGACAATTTCATGGAGGTTCAAAAATAGATGATTCAGGAACAGCAGCAGAATGATATAAGGAATTCTTGTATAGAGAAAAGAGAGATAATTGAAGAAGAAATTCAGTGCAGTACTGAAGCTAAAGAACAGCCAGAGGTTTTTGTAACCTTCACAGAGCTTATGAATGAGGATGAAGAAATATACAAGAATCTGAAAATACCCTAGATACTTGAAGGGATGCAAACAATATCAGGAGATAAATGTATTTATTCTGAAAAGGAAAATCTACAAAGGAGCATTAAGAAATACAAGCATCAAATTGAATATATGCGTGGAACCAATGATGGATTAGTAGCTACAAATAGGAGAATTAGAGAATACTTCGAGGAAGTAAACAATCACTACCAAAAATTGATTGAAGTATCTAAAGAGGCTCTTAAAAGAAAAAGACAGACAGAGAATCAGTTTACAGAATTAAGGCAGAATATCCAAGAGCTGACTCAACATAATGAAGAGTAGACAAAGAGGGTTATAGACTTGGAAGTAGAGCACTTGAAAGCTAGAAGGAAAGCTCGGGCTTTGAAGGGAATTGGTCTTTTAGCTGAAGCAGCAAAAGACTAGTAAAGTCATTTAAGGAGAGCAGTTATTTGTTAGTTCGAAAAGTTATTTTATTTTATTTTTGTATAATGTTAGTTTGATAGATGACCTAAAAGTAGTTAGGGTTCAGTTATGCGACTGTTTTTGAAAGAACAAGATAAATGTAATTCTGAAAGAGGAAAAGAGGTTTGATTTTTTTGCTGACAAGGGGAGGCTATCAGGCTTTGTTTATGAGCTAAGTGTAAAGACTCTTATGCATTTTTTATGACTAAACTATGAAATATATGCACTATATGCCCTTTTGATTATTGACTAGTTTCATTTCTAATTTGTGTTAATTACTTTCTAATTTGTGTTAATTACTCAGTTGGTATATTCATTTCTTGTTTAATGTTTTTATGCTTGAAATGCTTGCTAACTGTGGGTGAAACTCAATATTGTGTTTATTCTACTGGAGTATGGTTTATATGTTATACATATCAGTCATTCAAATGCTCATGATTTAGTGTTTTATTTGGTCTTATGAATGTTTTCCCTCTTGTATTCAAATTGTTCAACCAAAACCCAGGAAAAAACCCTATTTTACTTTATTGTGTTTATTGATATTGTGTTGGCTTGTTCTCTTGTAGTCTAGGAACAATTTCTGGCACTAAAAGATCTCTTGTTAGTCACACTATCATCCCATAGAGCAAATTTCAGCTTAGAATCCTAGCTTTTCTGATTATTCTCCAATAGTTTTTTGATGATCCTAACTAGGATTTTGTTGGATGACTCAGCAAGGCCATTGGCTTGAGGGTAATAGGAAGTGGAATACACCAACTGAATTCCCATGGACTCACACATGTTAACCAATGCCCGAGCTTTGAAAGCTGGTGCATTATCAGTCACTAGCCTTACTGGGCAGCCAAACCTGATAAACATGTTCTCATGTAAAAACCTCATGATGACTTGGTGAGTAGCATTCCTTGTAGGGACTGCCTCTATCCACTTAGTGAAATAGTCTATGGCTACTAGGATCCATTTGTGTTGGCCACTGGATGAAGGATTAATTTCACCTATGATATCAAGAACCCACTGTTAGAAGGGACCATTCACTACAATAGGTCTAAGGGGAAAGGATCTAAGTTGCTGCTTTCCTTTGAATATTTGGCACTTATCACAAGCTCTCACAAAGATACACACATCAGAGAAAAGAACAGGTCAATAGTACCCAGCCCTCAAAATATTCTGGGCTGTGGTCTTGTAGTAATGATGGCCTCCACATATACTTGAATGAAACTAATGCATGACCCGAACTGACTCTTCTTTATCTAGCAATCTCAACAAAACAACAGACAGATCTTTCCAATACAACTGTTTATCAATTACACAAAATTTAACAGACTTAAGTTTAAGAGCCCGTGCTTGATTTAGAGTGAGTCCAGGAGGAACTTCTAACTTTTGTAGGAAATGAATAAACCTGAGTACCACTCACATGAGGACAAGTTTTTAGCTACTTGTTGAATGTCATTCTGCTCATGAACTGCTTCTGCTACCACTTCTGTCTGTAGGTTTGCTGACGTTACACAAGTGAAATTCATTCCCAAAATATCACAATTTTCTTTAGCCATGAGTTTAGCCAGACCTTGGGCTTTAACTAATTTGGTGGGATTTACTTCTATGTCAAACTCAATAATGTTGGCAATCCATTTGGCTCTCTTTCCATCGATGTCAGGATGGGTCAACACATCCTTTACAGCAATTGAAGGGACATGGGAAAGGACCTTTGCATGTAGAATGTAAATCCTGAAGGATTTCAATGACTTGATGAGAGCATAAGCCTGATTTTCAATGGGATCATGCTTCAGTTCATCATCCCTCAATGTCTTGCTGAAAAATGCAATAGGGTGATCAAGGAAATCATCATCTTTTTGTAACAATATTGCTGCCACTGTGTCATAGGATGAAAAGGAGAAAATGTAGAAACCCTTGGTATAGTTTGGACTAATCATAGTGGGAGCTTCCATGATAGCCTTCTTGATTTCTTCAAAAGAGCTTCTTTCTTGCTCTGTCCATTTGATTTCAACATCCTTTTTCAACATAGATGTTATGTGCTTTACAAACTCAGAAAATTTAGGGATGAACCTCTTGACAAAATTTATTTTACCCAGAAATGACTGAATATCCATTTTTGACCTAGGTATGGACAACTTCTGGATTGCTTCAACTCTAACAGGATCAATATTCACACCTTCAGTTGAGACTATGTGACCAAGGAGTTTGCCTTCACTGAGTGCAAATTGAGACTTCTTCAGGTTCAGTGATATCCCAAATTTTCTACATTTCAGAAATACCCTCCTCAAGTGCTACAAATGTTCTTCATGGCTGTGGGAGTAAACAGTGAGGTCATCCAGGTATATAAGCACAAATTTGTCTTTCAATCCTACAAAATCTATGTCCATGGATCTCTGAAAAGTGGCCCTAGAGTTCATCAGCCCAAATGGAATTTTGGCATACATGAAGGTGCCCCATGGAGCGGTAAATGCAGTTTTTTCTTGGTCATCAGGGTGCACAACAAGTTGGTTGTACCCATAGAAACCATCTAGGAATGATATGACACTAGCCCCTGAGACTCTTTGCAATAGGTGTTCCATCTTGGGTAGTGGATAGTTATCTTTATTGGATCATTTGTTCAGGTTTCTGAAATCCACACATAACCTAATCTCCTCATTCTTCTTCCTTACCACCACTAAATTTGCAATCCATCTGGAATACCTGAGGGGAATTATGATTTTGGCTTTAAGGAGATTTTGGATTTCTTTTTCAATCACAAACAGGAGAATAGAAAGGATGGATCTGAGCTTCTGTTTGAAAGGGATGGTGTCCTTCTCCAGGGGAATCCTGTGTTGGATGATACTAGTGTCATAGGTTTTCAGGTCACTATATTCCCAGGTAAAGATATCAACAAACTCTTTCATTAGGATACAAAATTTGTACCTCTGATCAATAGTCAATTCAGTGGATAGATTTATGAATTTTGGGTAACTATGGCTACCTATTTTTTTCTCTTGGACAACAGGATCTTTCTCCTTTTTGGTAAGCTTAAAAGGGACACCATTATGATCAAATAGCTCCTCCATGGGTACCATACCCTAGGGTATATGATTTCTAGGTAACTGAACAATGTTCTGATCACCTACTTTATCTTTTAACTTGATTTTCTAGGATTCTTCCATATTTAGGTTTTCTTGATCAATATGCATATCAGAGAATTCATCTACTACCTGGAGGAATTTACTAAGTTCATCATCATTCTCAAAATCCTTCCAAAATTTTACATTATCAGGTAGGGATGGCCTGTACTTGACTTGGATATCATAGCTCAGCTTAGGAGGTAAAGGAGGAACAAACAGACTTGTAGAGATAGCAAGGGAATTAGCTAGGTGATTCCTAGCCCTAGGTATATATGAGAGTTAAAAAAACATGAAGGAGTCCCTATGTTTCCATACCTCATCTCTGTAAGCCTTCAGTCTGACATTATTTGCTTTAAAGGTATTTTTCACCTGTTGTATGATGAGATTTGCATCTCCAAAGATCTTCAGGCACATGATCCCCATTTCCTTGGCAACCTTCACTCCTAACAACAATGCTTCATATTCTTCTATATTGTTAGTAGTCTTAAAATCAAGTTTGTAAGATAGATGAATAGTCTCTTTTGAAGGAGAAATCAAAAGTACACATGCACCTGCCGAGGCTTGAGTACTAGCCCCATCAAAAAACATGCTCCAAACTGATGTGGTTACTTCTTCAGGATTTTGATCAATGGGATTTGTAAACTGGATTGGCATTTGCTGGGAGTCATCTATATGTAGAATACATGACCCAAAGTATGTGTCCACTGCATAGATAGGATGGTTCACATAATTCTTTTAATTTCTTATGATGTAGGCTAGCTAATTCTCTCTATAGAGGCTCTTGGTCTCCCCCCCAAACATTGGGATTGTAGCATATGTAAGGTCCATCTGAAGGGTACCACCCAGCCTTTTACTCCATGAACGAGACAATATGAGACCAAAATTAGGAGGGATGTTAGCCACTACTATGTCCATCACTATGATTTTTGAGGGCAGCTGGGATAGGTTTACAACAAGGTCTTTGATGAGGCCTAGGAATTTGAACTTCTTGGAGTCAAAAGAGAACAGGTCGTGATAGGGTTTTGTAATGCTAAGGCCAAGCTCATCCATCACTACCTTTGGCATTAGGTTATGGGATGCTCCTGAGTCAAGTAAGCAGTTATGAAGGATCTTTTCATGGATATTCAATGATATGTAGAAGGGTGGACAAGCCTCATCTAACTCTTCAATCATGGGGCCTAGGGTTACAATGGGTTTATCATCTTGCATATTGACAAAGTCAATATCTATGTGTATTTTTGGTTGAAGGGATTTCAATATTGTTGATTTGAATGAATCATTCTTCATTAGCTCTATTAATGGGAAAGGGATTTTCAATTTCTGAATTTCTAACTCAAGATTGTAGGAATAGTATAGCTTGTCAGAAACCCTTACCTCTTGTGATGGAGCCTTGAGTTGGATAGGATCAGGGGATAATGACTGTAATGGCCTTTGCAGCTATTTTGGAGTGGCAGCCATCTTCTTGGGTGGAACAACAATCCTCTTAGCTAGAGTAGCAGGCTTCTTTGCAGGAACAACATTCTTCTTAGGGGGAGAAACAAGCCTTTACCTTAGATTGTAACCTCCTTGATCATCTTCCTGACATAATGCTTCTTCGATGATCTTCTCATTCATTAGGGCTTCCTCATATTCTTCTTGTGTCTGCAAGAGAGAGTAATCAACTTCATCCTCCATGCAGTTGATGTTGTCTTCTGCCTCTCCTTCTTCTTGAGTGAACTCTGGTTCTTCTTCTAGTACAAAATTCTGAAAAGGAGCTCTAATTATTTGATCCTCAACCTGATTTCTATCCCTTTGAAGGATCTGAGCAGGGGGGTTATTTCTTCTATAAGGGACAAAATTAGGGTTTCTGGGAGCAAAGTCATTTGGCCCTTTACCCCTCACAGGTATTTTCCCTTGGTCCTTCATCCTAGACATTTCAACAGTCAAACTATCCAACATTTTGGCCATTTTTTCAATTTTATTCTATAATGAAGAAGACCCAAGAGGATCTGTGGGTTGCTTCTTCCTATCTATCTTTCCCTTGAAATTCTGAGATGCGACGATGTTGGATTCAACTTCTAGGGTAGCATCCTGCATGAGTGATAGGAAAACAGATCTTCTTTCTCTAAGTAGAAGGCATAACTCAGAATCAAAGGCATTGGAATAAGTTATCTTAGCTGAGGTGTCAGTTAGCTTGATCTCAGTAGGGATCTTGTTAAATATTTTGGTGAAGTTAGAAACAGACTCACCGTTCTCTCTCTTCAGATTGCTAAAATCAGTGATATAATAAAGGTGGTCTCTTCTCTCTCCCCAGTGCTTCAAAAATATGTCATCTAGGGCTTCAATGCCCACTATTGATCCAGTAGGAAACTCTTTGAACCACTTCCTAGCCTAACCATCTAGGCTTTGCACAAAAACCCTAGTCCACACATCTTCTTGTTCTATGTTTATGTTCTAGACATAATTGTAAAATGCTTATAGGTGTTCTTCAGCTGTGAAATCTCCCTCTCCAGTAAATTTAGGCATGTATTTGAGATAATTCCTAGTAGGCATAGCAGATAGGGGGTTAGGAAAATTCAGAGGGGTATACCTAGCTACTAGGATCCTTTCCATTTTGGTCAGAGGGGAAGCCATGTTGGAAATGGGTATGGAAAGGGAAAAAAAGATACTACTGGTGTGGGTGGTAGCTGAGAGAGTGTTTGTGGTAAATTTATCTCAGTGGAGTTGCCAAGAATTGAATCTACACAAGCAGCAGTGCTTGAAGATTCCTCAACCCTAAAATTTTATGATTCAATTAAAAATTCTTGAGACTTATAATTCTTGAGACTTATATGTTTCAACAGAATGAGATTGAAATGAAGGTTTATTAGTTCTAACAACAGAAATATCTCTTGAATACTTGATGTAGCTCTCTTTGCAGCACTGGAGATCTGCCTTAGTGAAGCCCTAGCTCTTCTTAGAATCTCTTATGGATCTGAAACATGTGTTACTAGTGGCCCTTGAGGGTTTGCTCTGGTACTTGGTCTTCTTGAAGCCACCTTATTCCAATGGAGTTTCCAGATAGATTATTACAACCAGAATAGTGTCCATACTTTGTCTATCATCAAAGTAGGATCTATGTCATCTCCCAGGGAAGCTGAGCTTCAATCTCCTCTCCCCGGCAACGGCGCCAATTTGTTATCACTCCAGGAAGCTCCTCTAGGTTGCAACTCGAGGATGCCTGGTAACTTAAAGGTTTTTATGGTTTTTCTAAATGGATCAAGTCAAATTACCTACATGACCTCACACTCTCAAGACATGCATGAAACTCAATCAAAGATAAGGCTTCTAACTACCACTGTTCAGAGGTTTTCTAATAGGGTGAAAAGATGGAGAACTTACTATGCTAGCAGATTCATATATAAAACAATTACACATAAATGGCTAATCATAACAAGGAAATTACTTGAAATTCAACTCATCAACATACAGATAGGATGACAGCTATCAGACATTAGATAACATGAATAAACCTGAATCAGACATTCATGCACAAGCACAGAGTAGAAAAGATATGGAAGTTGAACACATGATAGCAAAAGAGCTTATATTAGGTCATGAATAATATGAGAAGCTTGATAATAATAATGGTATAAAGTTCCCCAAATTCGAACCCTTCCTTAAACATAAGTCTTAGGTTTTATAGCCTTTACAAAAATATTTAGATCCTAAAAAGTTGGATCTGTTTTATTAAAAATAGATAAAATAAATGTTTTTGCAAAATTAGGTCAGAAACCCTAATTTAACTACTAGTCTATCTAACTTTAACACTTGTTCACTCACTGAACCCTTCGATGACTGTAGTGAGTACTAAAGTGGAGCTATAACCTGTCATATGATAGATAAACCACTACTGGTAAAAAATAGGTAGGGTTTGTGACCCTTTTCTCCTTGATTGCATCCTCAAAACTAGAACATACCTCTTCCAATGGTGTTTTCCAGCAAATTTCAGCTTTATATTTTATCCCTGAGATAATTGTATTCGCCAAAACTAGTTCTACATGCAAAAACATCTTTCTACACCCTTTTCTACTTTCGGTGGTTAAGGAAGCAGAATCATGTATCTGTTAGCTGTCGAAAGCTCTGCTAATGAACCGTTGCTGCGTCTGCCTAAGCCCCTGAAAGCTCCGTTTATGCAAAATTGTAATCAAAACACTAATCATCCTCTTTTAGTTTTGTTGTTGATCTTCTAGAACTTCTTCATGATGCATAGGGTTTGGAAAAACAGCAGCATCCTGGGCTGCCTCTGGATCTTGAAAGTTTGATGCTGCCTCTGCTAGGGTTTCTAGTGCACAGTGAGCTTGAGAGCTAGGGTTTGTGTTGGATTTCTTTATCTTCAACCTCAATAGTTTGATCATCCTGTAAAAATTGGTGTTGTCCTATGTATATCTTATATTTCTCCTTTTTAGCATGACATACATCCCTCTCATCTCTAGAATAGAATTGTGCAACTCCTTATTTCTCTTGGTTAATATTTCATTATTTCTTTTTCTCTCCCTGTCCAGGACCTCTAGTTCATGTATTTTCTCTAGTAGTTGGTTGAATCTCTAAGGCCTAGGTTTACTTAAGGAGGTCTCTATCAATGGCTCATATTGACCTTTCCTTGGTGTTGGTGAAGGAAACCCTTCATTTTCTGTTGCAACCTGTGATTAGGTCAACCTCTTCCTCCCTTTCTTCTTCTGAGTTTGATTAGGGTAAGTTCAAAATATTTCCACTTTGTCTTGGGGTCTCCTTCTCCTTTCTACTGAAGTCCAGGTTTCTTTAAACTTTGTTGATTTTAGAAGTGGGATAAGGTTGATCCATTGTTACTGGTGAGATAGCCCTCCTCTTCCTTTTTCCACTCTTGGGGGTGGTGGATTTCTTTGAAGGGGACTCTCCTTTAACTTCTAGCTGTAATCCTATTTCAAACTCATTCCATAATAAAAAATATGCCCATTCTATGTTTCACCTTTGCATCAATTCTTGGACAATGAGTTGTATGAGGCCATGGTGAGACAACCTTCCTATGATTTTGGTGGGTTGGGCCTTTACCTAGTGTGCCATCTTTGTTAAGCTCTTGTGGAGGTAGAAGGGTAGGTTTAAAGGGCTCCTTCCTGTAAAATGGTTCATCATCTTGAAGTGATATATCATTTCCCTATTGTACCTACCTTCACAGGTTATATACACCAAAATTGCTTTCAGGAATTGTTGCCACCTCTCCTCTAGCCAAGTGGATGGAACACTGTTCTTCCACACTACATTTCTGTGTTCAGGTTTTAGGTATGATATGAACTCCACATTTTTAGTAATGGTGGTATTAAACCACTTTTCCCCGGTTCTTGGGAGTTATGTCACTTCTGCAATTAGGGTTTCATCCACTAGGAAATATTCCTTTCCTATCAGTGCCTTGGAGCCATCAAAATAAAGGGAAAATTCTTCTGCAACCTGCTGGTGTGAACCTTGGATTTTCTCACAAAATATGTAACAGCCTGCCTCTTTAAATAATTGGTAGACTTCTGGATGTGATTCTAGGTAGCTAATGTCTCCTATTTCCTTCCTGAGAGTAGGTCCTCCTTTCTTCAACCCTGAACTGTGCTTCTTAGTACCTACAAAAATTGAAATTAAAATTCTGCGAAGGAGGTTAGTGGGCTGGTTTTCAGAGATGGCCTTGAGCAGTAAGGATGCATGCAACAAATGACGAGTGTACTGAAGGTATGGCACTGATTTTGAGGGGTTAACCACTTGATAGGTACTCAAATGATATGATGGTAGATTCTGGTTATATCCATGAGATAGCCAACCTAGTAATCATTTTTAAGTTGAACTTGGTGTTTCGTGGAGGTTTACTGCACTCATGGGACAGATGGAAGGCAGCTAGGGTAGGGTCTCAATTTCCATCAATCATTTCAGGAATAATAACGACCTCTTAGCCATCAATTTATGATTTAATTCAGTTCCTCTGTCTTTTCGATGGTTAATCGTGCTAAATTATGACATGCCTCATGCTGACGAGTTTGATTTTGATGGATAGATAACTGTTTTCCCTTTTCATCCCTTTCGATGGTTAAAAGAGATTAGGGTTTAATTTGTTAACTGTCGAAAATAGGGCTTTCGGTGGCTAATGAACTGTTGGTCCGTTTTCCTAAGCCACCGAAAGTTTTCCTTTCCAAAAACGTATTTGATTAGCTTTCGGTGGTTAATGTATTCCTGGACCCACTTGCTAAGCCGCCGAAAAATGGAGCTTCCGGTGGCTAATGAACTGTTGTTGAGTTCACCTAAGCCACCAAAAGTTTCCCTTTCCAAAAATGTATTTGATTAGCTTTCAGTGGTTAATGTCTTCCTGGATCCACTTGCTAAGCCGCCGAAAGATGGGCCTTTCGGTGGTTAATGAACTGTTGGTGAGTTCGCTTAGGCCACCAAAAGTTTCCCTTTCCAAAAGTGTATTTTATTATCTTTTGGTGGTTAATGTATTCCTGGACCCACGTGCTAAGCCGCCAAAAGCTAGGCCTTTTGATGGCTAATGAACTTTTGGTGAGTTTTCCTAATCCACCGAAACTTTCCCTTTCCAAAAACATATTTGATTAGCTTTCGGTGGTTAATGTCTTCCTGGACCCACTTGCTAAGCCGCCGAAAGCTGGGCCTTTCGGTGGCTAATGAACTATTGGTGAGTTTTCCTAAGCCACTGAAAGTTCCCTTTTCAATTTAAAAAAAAAACGTGATCAACAGGATTTTGGTGGTTAACGTGGCCCTGAGTCAAAACTGTTAGCTCCCGAAAGCTGGGCTTTTCGGTGGCTAATGAGCTGTTGGAAAGCTCACCTAAGCCACTGAAAGCTAAAACTTTCAAATTTCTTGAAAACAGAACATCAAATATTCCAAATTTTTTAGTCACCCAAATATCTTTCATAATATGACCTCAAATCTTCTTCACTATCAAAAAATAAATTGTCTGAGTGAACTTATTGAAAATAAATTTATTTTAGGAGATAACAAATGGTTTTTTAAATTATTTTTGAAACCTTCAGGTTTCATTGCAATATCGACAAACTTTCGTCACGGGTATTGCAAAACCATTGAAACCACAGGTGGCTTTCCACGAATACCGTTGCTATAGCGACGTAGTTTCATGGAAAAATTACCGTTTAACTTGCGTATTTTGTCGATAGAGATTGGTTTTCCACATTTTTGCATGGAAGAAATTTCTGTTCAAATTCCATAATTCGTCAATAGAGAGACAAACATTCATCGAAAGTGTTCCACGGTTTTGCGTGGAAACAAAATTTTGCCTAGCAGTTTTTGGACATATTCTCGTCGTTATAGGGACGACAATTTTGTCGATAAAGCGACGAAACGTAGAAAATGAATTAAGAAAATCAATTTCAAGGCCATCATATAGAAGACACATGGAGGCCAATTTTCGTCACTATCTTGACAGCTTATAAAGTTCATCATTATATCCATGAAATAAGTGCCACGAAACATTGCGACCATTATTGTCATAATTAAGACGAAGAAACATGGAAATAGCAACGAAAAACCATCGTAAATTTGCTATTATGTATTAGCGTGAGGAGTCATTTGGATATGAGTCAAAGTACTGATATGTTGTAGAAAATATGAGTTTATGAAGATCTCTGATCATTGAATTCTTTCCTTGAAGCGATAAATTGTTCTTGCAAATCTTTCACCTATCCTATCCCTCTAGCCTCATGCTTTAGGGGGAATTTCGTTACACACATTTCTCGTCATCACCATGTAATGAGAACCAAACATTAGAATTTGACTCAAATCCTCAAGATATAAAGTTAGACACAAGCCAAAACTTATGATTTTACACCTTTGTCCACCACCGCCTTTTCCCTTTGGACAATGTGCATTACCCTTATCAACAATGACCTTTTTCAGTTAACAAAAAGTGGTGCCACCGCCATATCCCTTTGAGCAATAGGCCATGTAGCATTGGTAATTCTCCGTCTCAATAGAAAAAGAGCGGTGCTCGAGTTTTAAATGGAAAAATAGAAGATTCATGAAGCTTCTTGAAGATCATCTTCATGGAAACCTCATTCATACACTCTTGGACCATTGGACTCGAGATCCCTACTTCTAGCATCTCCCATCCGCCTCACCCATGAGAATCTAAACCATTCCTATCCTCCCAGGGCTATAAGTAGCGACTCACTTCCCATGGGTAAAGGGAGGAAGATTATGCTACAAACCAAACTTCTGGCCAAACCTAGCCAAGGAGAGTGAGCATTAGAAAGACAAGTTGAAGCTTTGGAGGCAAGACCTTGCTTGAGAGGAGACATCTCAACACTAAGGATATTGGTTGTGATCTCTCTCTTATTTTGTTAATGCAATGAAAGTTCCTTTCCCATAACTCATATTGTTTATTAATCATTGGTTTTATTATCAAATTCCTTAGTCATTGATATAAGATAATAGATTGTACATGGTACTTTTAATTTTGTATGCTTTTGTGGTGTGCTTTTTGCAGGTAAACTGCGGAGATATAGTATTCTAGAAGGTTGGTACATTGCATTGTGTAATGGGTGAAAGGTACATTCCAAGCATCTACCCATATTATGGAAAGTATTTCTTATTGTTGTAACTCATTTGTTCTAGTTGGGAAGGATTTCAAGCTAGGGAAACAACTTCTTTCCAAAAAAGGTGAGTATTTCCAGCAACACATTGCTTAGAAGAAGAAATAAGCTCTTAGTTAGAGATATGTCATGGCTTAATGAAAATAGAAGAATAAAGAGGTGTTGGGAAAGTTCTTAATAATATAATACAATGATGGAACATCCAATCATGTATGATTTAGAAAGAGTGAATCCTTTCTCTTAATTATCAGTCAACTATTTTATATAATCAATTACATTATTTGAAAATAATATTTTTCCATTTACTTTTAATTAAAAGAATATCTTATATTATCCTATCTAAAAACAGATTTAGATAATTCAAATTAAGAAGGGGTGTGTGCAAGTTAATGAGGGTCTCTTTTGATGCGTTAGATGCAACAAAAAACTGAAAAAATAGGAATCCATCAACTTACATAGATATTTTGAGACACTTACACAATGAATATTGTAATGAGTAAAAAATATGAAATGTAGGAAATTGAATGATGTTTCCAAATACATAATCTTTTTCTATTGGAAATGTTCTTAACTATCTAAAGTTAGATCTTTTTTAATAAGCACTTTTTATTTTTGGGACAAATTATAAGGTATATGTTTTTGTGGTACAACCTTTGAGTGACTAAATGATGGAATAAACTTGCGAAAACTGGTAGACATATAGAGAACATATAGTACTAGTACACAACTATTTTTCCAACAATAAAAATAATATTTTTATTTTTTTATTTTAATTATCTAAGTGATCAAACTTTGAAAATGGTATGTCAAGTGTGGGTGTAACATTTGAATGTCTTAATGCAATTATTAGGAAATGGGTTTTATATAACATGTAGAGGTCATTGTTCATTAGTGCACCATACAATTTGTTTTCAAAATGGTTGAGAAACAAAAAATTCATGGACAAAACATTGTTACAAAACACTAACAATGTGTTTTTTGAGTTAAGGAGTGATAACACAAAATAAATAAGAAAAAAATAGAAAAAATTATATATTCTTTTTAAAAATTACATATTTGGAATTTGCAAGAAAAACCATATATGTTTCTAAAATCTCATAAAAAATGGAGGTGTACAGGATACTGTAACCAATGAATAAACACGAGCATATTGAAAATTTGGATATAATGCTCAATTATCCATAGTTTATCATACTCCAAGGCATAGGCATGTTGAATCCGAAGCAAAGTTTGAAGAAGACGTATAGGCATAAGACCGCCACACCAGCATGGGTGGAGGCTCAACCTTATCATTTGGAGGGAATGCATTTTTGAATTTAAACAAAATGTGCGATCGTCATCTAAAAGAAAAACGAGTGCATGTTTTTAACTACTACAACAATTGTGTATTTTATTAAAGTAAAATGAGTTCATGCTTTATTAAAGTAAAATGAGTGCATGTTTTTAAATACTATGAGTGCTTGTTATGTAACTATATAATTGACCACATTGTCAATCATGCAATATTTCTATTATT
>LPNX010924243.1:124853-247079 GCA_001517045.1 Pseudotsuga menziesii | reverse complement strand
GGTAATTTGCTACTATTAGTCACCGACTCAAAAATAGTCATTTATAGCCTGATTTTAGTCATTTTTTTAGTCATTAATTTCTCATTTTCTACTAGTGTAATAACTTCAACCTGGCCATTGGCTTGAGGAGAGTAAGGCATAGAGTTATCGCGATGAAACCCTAACTTTGCACTAAGTTTTTCCATCATCTTGTTCTGAAAGTGTGACCCATGGTCAGTCACAATGGACCTAGGAATCCCAAACCTAGTGATGATATGGTTAAATAGGAATAGTGCAGTTGTTTTACCATCTTTGGCATATGTGGGCATAGCCTCAGCCCATTTCATGAAATAGTCCACAGCCACAGTAATGTAGCCATGACCCACAACCAAGGTAGGTCTACAGTGCATGAAGTCGATGCCCCATTTTGCAAAAGGTCCAACTGCTATGACGACATGGAGCAGAGCTGTATGGGTGCTCTTTTTGGCAGTAAAAATTTGACATGGCAGGCATTTCTTGACCATTTCAATGCAATATTTGAATATGGCGGGCCAAAAATACCCTGCGCGCAAGATTTTCTGGGCAGTATCCAACCCAGATAGATGACCACCAAAAGCTCTAGCATGGCAATCGTTCAGGATGATTTCAACTTCCTCATGAGTGAGGCACCGATATAATATCGAATCAACACCACGACAGTATAAGATATCATTCAGAATGAGATAATATTTAGCCTGGTAGCAGATTTGATGATGCTCATCATGAATAGTGATGGGATGATATCGTAAATTCTAGAGATACAAAATGATGTCTCCATACCAAGGGACAGTTGTACTAATGAGAAAAAACAATTCATTGGGCATTCCATCGAAGGGATCGGTATCCTCTGTAGTACGGGGAAGGTCACATATAATCTATGCAAAAACAAGAGACTTCTTAAAAGTAATTTTGGCAAACTCCAACTCAAATTCTTGGAGAATAACAATCCAGCGTGAGTATTTTCCCCCAAGCACTTGATGTGTCAAAACGTAGTACATGGGGTTGAAGTCAGCATAAATAGTGGTAGTACGGAGCAAGATGTAATGACAATTTCTGGACCGCGATGACTGTGGCCAGAGCAAGCTTCTCCACATGTGAATATTGAGTTTTGGAGTCTAAAAGACTCTTACTGGCATAATATATCACATGTTCATGGTCTTCTTCATCTATTTGAACAAGGACCATGGCTATGGTAGACAAGGATGCAACCACATACAAGGAATAGTCCTTATTATAATTAGGTGGTTGCAACACTGATGCATGGGTAAGTGTATGTTTGAGATTATCAAATGCACGTTGCACGAAATCATCACAGATGAAAGGGGTATCCTTGTTAAGCAACCTCATGAAACTATGCGTCCTTTCTGTGTAATTATAGATGAAACGGCGTATAAAGTTTTCCTTCCCTTGTAAACTTTGGAGTTCAGTTATATTTGTAGGAGAAGGTAGGGATAAGATAGCTTCAATATTTAAGGGATCAATGCAGATTCCATCCTTAGAAACAATAAATCCAAGGAGTCGGCTAGTTTCTACACAAAAACACATTTATGGGGATTTAGACGAATATTGAAATGACAACATCTAAGAAAAATGGCTCTCAGATGATCGACATGAATATCTTGTTGCTTGGAATGAGTAGACAGGTGGTTGAGATAAGGTTCCAACACATGTTTGATGTCATGAAAAACATACGACATGGCACATTGGAATGTCACGCCAGTGTTTTTCAAACCAAAAGGTATTTTGCGATAGGCGAAAGTCCCCCAAGGGAAAACAAATTATGTCTTATGTTGGGCTAACGGGAGAATCTAAATCTCATTGTAGCCAGAGAAGCCATCCATAAAGGAAAAAATAATGCTTTCGGCACAGTTGTCGATTATTTAATCAATATAGGGAGTGGAAAATTTGTCTTTTGTACAAGCTCTATTCAAGTCCCTAAATTTGATGTAGACCCTAATAGTTCCCTAATTTTTGTTCACAGGGACTATGTTGGACACCCATTCAGTTAACGGTATGGGGTAAATGAAACCATCCTTCAAAAGTTTCACAACTTCTTCCTTAATGGATGCTGCTTTTCATGGATGGACTTGTCATAGTTTTTGGTGGACTGGCTTGGCACCAAGGTAAGTTTTTATCTCATGGAAAACAATAGAGTGATCAATCCCTGGCATTTCTTCATATGTCCAGGAGAATACATCTCTAAATTCCTTGAATAATGCCGTGTATGATTGAACTTCTTCATGTGAAGAGTTTTGGCCTATGTAAATGTGATCTGAAATACCTGGTTTCACTGATATGTCCATGGGCATGGTTTTTATAATGTTGCATAAATTTTCCTCAGATTCCACATTGCGAGTGAGTATCAAAGACTGAGGGTCTGTGACTATATCAGATGAAACATTTGATGCGAAGTGCTCTTCTACCATATGGCAAGGGGGAAGGAAAGAAGATCGATGATGATGGTATTTCCAAGGAATCTCTTCTAATGACATAACTTCCATAATGGATTCATCCATGGGAAGTGTATGTGAAAGGTAATCTAGAGATCGGGGGGGTTGGCAAGCCAATATGGTAGGTGATAACAATTTTAGGCCACCAACAAATGATTTTGAATGGTAGGGTCACTGGTGTATTGGATAGCATTGTAAACTTCTTCAAAAGGGGTAAGGGATGTTGATTCATCAGCAATTGATTTTCCTTTGTCCATATGAGAGGTAGCAATCATGTGAATAGATGCAGTTTGTGAAGCAGGAGGAGGATTTGATAATGGAAAGACTTCCATTAGTCGAAAGAGTCTTTGATAAGACCCACTCTGATGTCCTTATAATGTGGGGAATTCAGGAGCGGAATGTTGTTTTCCTCATTGGTAATAGCATTAGGTGTGATGAAGTCTAACTGGTTAATAGTGACAATCCTTCCTTGGAATAGGAACTGGATGATTCAAAAAATTGTCGATGCTACTGCTTGTATAGCATAAAAATAGTTGCGACCTAGGAGTAGGTTGTAGTCCAAAGGAGCATCAATGAACTCAATGTGAATGGAGACTGACTTTCCCCCGAGTTCAACATGGATGGCAGGTAGTAATCCATATGATTGGAAGCCATGACCATCAAAATACTTGAGGGTAGTAGGTGAATGATTGATCTCAGGAGAACCAATGGCTCTCCAACAAGATAAAGACATGACTGATGTGGAGGCTCCCTCATCCAAAATGGTACGATAGATGGTTTTTCTAGCAATTTTGGTGGCTATCTAGAAAGCTAATTGATGTGAGAGCCTTGTCTTGAAATCATCCAGTTTGAAAGTGATGATGTTACTATTCTCAGGATCCATGTCTCCAAGTGTAGTAAGCAAGCTTTTTCGCTTTGTTTGGAAAGTTTGAAGTACTTCTAAGGTCGACATAGTGCATGGTGCCTGAGCCAAATATTCTATAATGTTGTAATATTGGGTTGTACGAGCATTAGGATTGATTATGGACTTACATAGAGTACCCTTGGGTGGGCGGAAAATTTATTTTGGAATAGATTTTTCAATATGAAGACCATTACTAGGAGGAGGTGTGGAAAGTGAGGGTTTTTCGGGTGGAATTTCATCATATTTCTTTCCTGGAGGAGGGTCATAACTATGTGATCTTATGTTCAAGTTAACCATTTCACTAGACATCATTTGAAATTCATCAGTTGACGACGAATGCAAGGATTGATGATCAATTAATTGATGTTGGGAGGGGAAAGGGTCTTTGAGAAATGTTGGGGTGGGTGAAGTTTTAAAAAATTTACTGACTTCCTCACGATGAGGACATTCTTTAGTGAATTGGTCACCTTCGCATATTAAACAAGGATATTTTAACTTTATTTTTCCTTTACAATCATCATCAAGGTTCTGTGGTTTGTTACTTTCCTGTTGATTATCAGGTTTTTTCGATTTATTCTTTCCCTTTTTCTTTCCACTTGAAGATTCAATGGATTGAATTGCATTTACTTGTTGGAAGCAATAGGAGAGGAAGAAGTTTTGGAAGGTGGGTTTACTGGTGAGGAGGTTTGATTTTTCTTTTTAGAAGATTTTGTCATCGTTTGTGTTTGAACTAAACCAAGTATGTCGTTTGTAGGTGATTCAGTTGAGGGTATTGATGGATCTGTTGTGGGTCGAGGACATGAGGAATCAGATCATACAAAGTACCTGATTGGGAATACACCAGGTCTAGGTACTATGCACAACTAATAGCCCACTCTTCAGTAACAATGCCTCCTGTGGAGACATCTCTAGCAATGGGTGGAAGTAAAGACTTTGTGAACCAATCAGCCAGTAACTGATCAAGAATGGGGTCCTTGATTAACCTACATCTTCTTCTCCATTCATGAATATGATTGGAGATATGGATTGAGGTTGTTTGTCAAAGCGAGGTCAACAGGGCTGTGCTTGTTTCGTACCAGATGGGTAACTGAAAGTGTGTTAAAAAAACCATAGCTAAAGCATTGAAGTCCCAATTTTTTTGTTTGTGGTAGCTCGATATACCATTTTGCAGAAATGCCTGTGAGGGTTCGTTGGAATAATAATAGATGGATCGAGCCATCCATTAATGAATTTGATGAACACCAAAGATGAAAGGTCATCACATGGTTTTTTGGGTCCTCACTAGGTTTTCCATCAAATTTTGGTATATTGGAAGGTAACTTGACTGAAATGGCTAGCCAAGAGGGGTCATGATGGATTGAATCATTTATCAATCTAGAGAGATATGACAAATCCAAAGTTCCCAAAAATGGAAATTGTTGGTAGGGTTGCGGATACTGGTACTACTGATATGAAATTTGCTGACCAGTGGGACCATAGGCAGATTGATAATTAAATAGGCATGGATGATTCTCCTGAGGCTTGTTGATTAGGTTGTACATTATTCGAAGGTCTTGTAAATGAAGTGCTACCCGAGGGAGGTGGGCCTCGAGGGGGTGGTCCTCTAGGTGGTGGTCCATTTGGTGGTGGGCCTCTAGGTGGTGGTCCTCCAGGTGGTGGGCCTCTTGGTGGTGGTCCTCTAGGTGGTGGTCCTCTAGGTGGCGATCCTTTAGGTGGTGGTCCTCTAGGTGGGGGTCCTTTAGGAGGAGGTCCTCCAGAGGGTCCACTGGGTCCTCCAGATCCTCCAGGTCCTATAGGAGGTCCTCCGGGTGAAGGGCCTCCAGGTGGAGGTTCGTATCGTCCAGCAGTAGGGACATTAGACCAATTTGGTTGTCCCTAAGGGACAAAAGAATTTTTAGGGTAAGGAATTATAGGATAGACAAACCCTAATGGTATGGGTTTATAAGCTAGTTGAATTGAGGGTGGTTGATTCCCGGGATAATTATATCCCCAATAAAGAGAAGTGACAGTAGGTTGGACCCATGAGGGTCACCCTTGACCAGAAGGAAGTAAAACCGTGGTGGTATTGGGAGGAGGCAATTTCACTATTGGTGGTCCAGTAGGTAAATTTTTCCCCATACTAGAAGAATTCCCTCTAGTAGGTAACGAAATTTGTGCAATGGGATCCCCGCTAGGTGTAGAAACTATTGGAGAGTTCGAAACATATGGGGAATTATGACTGGGAGAGGGTGTTTGGATGGGATTATGAATAAAGGCGGGGGTGGAAATTGGATTATGAGAAACAAAGTTTTGAGTTGGTGATTCCAGAAATTGAGCTACATGTGGTGACAAAAGGGCACGATATCCTGGGGAGGGTAGTTCTTGAAAGACTAGGAAGAGGAGAAAAACTTCTCCTCTTCGAATTTTCTACATTTTTCAAATTTTATGCATGTGCACGCAAATTTCACATATACTCGAAGGATTCTTGGAAGAACTATTCATTTGATGTAGCATTATCAAGCCTTGTCCTTAAAAAATCAAGTATATCAGGTTTCGTTGTGGTAGTTCTATATTAAGCAATGGTTTCTCCTATAGATGTTCTCCAAAAAGGAGCATTTGGACCATACTCTGCCTCTATAGTTTCATCAGGTGGGTGATTAACAGTCCAAGCGGAGGAGCCAGGTTGACCCTCCATTGAAAAGTGAAAGGTAGTTTCCATTTTAGGAGGCAGTTGGACCAAAGGATTGTTGTAGACATATAAATATTCTCTAGTTTCGACAGCTAGAGTAGTTTCCATACGAGCATCAGTAGAAGCCAGCCATTACATGGCTACCCCTTCTTGTCCTTCCATGATTGGAGAAGAATTGGGAGGTAAACCTTGCAATCTATGGGAATGACACCTTGTAAGCTGCTCAGACATGGTGGTGGCTAACAGTTTTCTAATCTAGGTCAAAAAGAGGAAAAAACACACAAACAAACCTACACAGAGCTAAAGGTCGCAAGCAGTCTTAAGTGATAGAATGGGCTCAAAATAGTCAGTCTCTCATTAGGATTTTTAAGAAGGTGCAACTCACAATATACCACGGGGTATGTGTGTAGTAGTCTCCCCGAATGTTGTTTTCGGTGAATTGCTCCAAACAATATGGCCAAAGGGTTTTTCTCAGTTGGACAAGTAATCCTAGTGGGGTCTCCTGATATACTCAAGGGACGTGGGAGCTCAAATCCGTAGTAGTGTTGTCTAATGCACAACCGTCCACAAGAGGTCTTCCTATATACAATTGAGTACGTGAAGTACCTTTCTATATACCTCAAGGGTACATGAAAGGTCGTTCAATATACCGATGGTATATGGAAGAACTATGCAAGTCTCGGGTTGCAGTGCAAGCAAAGAACAACAGCTCCTATGTTTTATGACGTCGGAACACGTCACTAACCTATCACTCAACTTTCTATACAAATTTTAACCTAAAGCTACCGTTAATTTTATCTGACTGATTAGTGAATATTTGTTAGGTGTTGTCTCCAATAATTCAAATTAATCTATATGTAAATGCACTTTTTGACTTTGATGAGAACTAACTAAGGGAAGGAAGAGACCATTTTTAATTTTTTCCTTTCAAAAAAACATAAAATTGAATGCCTCTTTCAACAACTTGAAAAGAAAAACCAACAAGAAATCAAAAAATACTTCTTCAAACACAAATTTTTCTTCAACAAGCAATCTAAATCTCTAAATTAGCAAAGAAAACAAAGCCTCTAACGTGCATACAAACTAATTTTCTCTATAATGCAAAAATACCTATTGGTCTAAACCACTTACGAAAAGGAAAATGGAAATTTCTCAAGCATAAACAAGACAAAATAATAAACTTCTTTTTGTATTTTTTGGAAAATGAAAGGCACACAAGCTTAAAGAAAAACTAATTCAGAAAGAGGTTATAGGCTTCTTTTCAAAAAATAAAATTTTCAGAGAATAACCACTTTACTAAAATCCAAAACTGAACTTTTTCCTACTTTTCTTTTTTAACAATGAAGAAGATAAAGGTTTTGGAATTGAGCTCAAAAAGAGAATTAGATCCACACAAACCACCAAACTCAGACAACAAGCAAACAAGCAAAACACACAAGAAACTTTAGAGAAACAAACATTCTGAAAAGATTAAAGGAAAACTTTTCATAGGCAGTCAAAATAATTTTATAGGAATTTTGAAGGCCTACCTCGGTGTACTAAAGGGAACTGCACCAGATCGCTGTAAGTCGAATCAGTGCACTTAAGATTTTGAAGGAAGGTGCTATCGGTGCTCTGTCAATTTTGGAGAAAGGCATTGTCGGCACTCCTGATGGAAAAGAAAATGTGTTGTGGAGAGGTCGGTGCTCTGTCATCCAAACGTGGGTGTGCTAGTCGATGAATAGATTGAAAAAAAAATTAAGGATCTACAGGAGAAACAAGAAAATGGACTGAGTTAAATCGTAAAGAGTGAACACCGCTCCTAGAACAAAGGCAATAAATCAGAAAAGTAAGATGAATGGCTTACCTTATCAACTAAAATGAATAAAAGGAGAGAGAATAACCTTAATTGGTGGAACGGTTACCAAATCTTGTAGATCTGACTAGATATGCACCAGATCTCACTGGATCTACCCCAGATCTGACCGGGTTACTGATCCCTAGTATGGTCACCAATTTTTTTATAAGGAATTATGCAATCAGTGAGGACATTGTTTGTTCCTCTACCCTACAACGTACAAGCGTAGAACAAAAAAGCACAGCAGTATATCCTTTCCTTAAGTAATTAACTAACAACATAAGATAACATCATACCTCAGATCCGAATCTCTTTGTCCTTGCTACAGAAAATATTCACAATGTTCAATACCTGTAAAATAGATCAAGGGACAAACATACAAAGTGAGAGTATCATGATAAACTAATTACTTATATCACTGATCAAGGAGTCTGATAATATTCAATTGAGATTAACACATCAAATATAGGAAAGGGGAACACTTTTGTATTAATTATGAAAGAGAGAAAAGTACAACCAAGCCTTGATGTCAATGGCTTTGATCTCTACAAGAACATCTACAATCATCTACAACTATGAAGATCTCTCCATATACAATCCAACTCTACTTTACCTATGATTCAGAGTTCAATCCAACAGCATAAGGGTACTTTTCTTGGCCTCCTCCACTCACATCATGAAGGATTCATTTATAGGCCTAGAACACATGAGATTGACTTGGGAAATGGATAGGATGTGATCCCAATAGGTGAGGGAAGTGAATTCCACCTCTCCGAATCATGTAGGAACTTACTCCATGGAGGCTTCTGTATGGAAGCTTCCAGAATCTTATTTTTTCCTCTTTTTGGACTATCGGTGCTCCTAGAAAAAAGGGCATGTGTGCCGACCTAAATTTCTTTCAAAGAGAAGGGGTATCGACACTTTTTATTCCACAACGGGAAGCACTGTCAGTTCTCTGTGTAAAAGGGAGAAAGGCGTTGACCCTCCAAGGTATGGGAAAAAATAATCCAAATCATTTCAAGTCATATTCTCCAAAAGGCAAATGGACAATGTGGAATTTCCAAGAAGGCTAATAGGAAATGTGGAATTACGGGTGCAACAATACTTCATTCATATGATTCTTCTAGTTTTCTAACGATTCATTCGAATAGATGTATAGGAGCTAACACTCCTCCAACTCAGATTTCCATTATTTCTTGGATTTATATAGTCATCTCCTGCATATGTGATATTATAGATATGGTCGAGATAGTCACGTTTCCCTTCACTTTGCACTAGTTCGACATATCTCTATCTGTCTAGTAAATCAATTGGCACGACCACCGTTATCTCTGAATATTCAAATGATAAGATTTTCTCTTAAAATTTATGATGGTTTGGTTTTTATTGCCCATTCAATCCCGAAAAGTGTAGGATATGGGTTTGTATCATCAACAATGTCGATCACTTCAAAATCTGCTTATGTTCTCATGCCTTCTACTTTGACAAGTACCTAAGTCAGTTGACCAATAGGTAGGACCTTCGATTGATTTGATATCTTGAGCTGGATGGGAGACCAATCCATTCATAGTTTCCCATGCTTTCCAATGTTTTCCTTTTCAAAATATTAATATCAAATCCCAGGTTTAAAATGATATAATCAATAACATAATCACCTATTTACGCAGTCATTGTTAGCTTGTGACTGGTTTTTAATATTTTTCTGACAAGGTGAAGTCTTTGTCTGGTTGCAGATCATCCTGATTTTCTTCTATTAAAGATGTCAATTATGCAACAACATATTTATCATGGATCAGCAATAAGCAATTTTCGAAAAATTCTTTAAGTTTACTAACCTTTCCCCCTCAGTTGCTTTCAAAATAGTCGATCAAATATATTAGGCATCTCCCTTACTTGTATGTTTGGTAATGTGGGAGAATACGTTGATGCTTGATTCCTATTGACGAATTATAGTTAGATGTCTAAGAATACTTCATTTTCTCTCTAAACATCGAATGGTATCTTATTTTTTGTTGTCGGTTGCACCTATGGTTTTTCGTGTTGTGCAATTTGGTTTTCTCTAGTTGCAGTCTCATGACAACAATGTTTCCTTATCTCAGCTTGGCAGGAATCATCTAGATGTTCTAGTTGGGATGTGGTTTGGGATTTTGTATGGGAGTTGGATTTCCCATATTCTTGGCATGCTACTTAGCAATTATTTAAGTCCAGTTCTCAACGGTGCGGTCGAAAACTTTACAATACGAACATGTTTTCCTAGGAATCGCACAATATCGACTGAAATGTCTTGGTTTTCCACAATTATAGCATATGATTTTTCCTCTTCCATGACCAAATCCTCCTCTTCCTTGTTTTTTTCCTTGGCCCCAAAAATTTCCACCCCCTAGGTTAAGGGTAGTGTTGCTACGGTGGGTACCGGTTCTGTTGATATTGGGGATAACGATACGAATTTTTTTGATATTGGGTCGGTGGATATTGAGAAGGTAGGTATTGATATTGTGCTCACTCAACTTGTATCTGATCGTCATTCTTCATCAGGTATGTATCCATCATTTTCTCCTCCAATAGCTGGAACACTCTACAATAATTCTCATAATGTCCTACATATTTACAAAATTTATAGTATATAGTAGAAGGTGTACATACAATCTTCTGCGAGTACAAGAAATCTTTCGACCGATGACCTCGGGTTTGACATATTCTACACCAAGGAATCCCTTGTGTATTTTTTGGGTTTGTTTCTTATGTTGTGACATAGTTCATGAGCGTCAGACAATTATGTTTATGGTGTCCCTCCATTCTGCATCGAGTACACCAGAGTTCTTCTTAGATCTATTTCCATTTCTTAATGTCTTGGATTTGCAATGTAAGGTTAGCTAGATGGGACTGAATTTGCATCATTCCTACACCAGTCTCTCTAATCGACGAGGATTCTAACTTCATTGCTATCTCCAAAGATTATATCTGTGACACAATATTTTGTTGCATCAAAGAGATTCGAATGTGCACAAAGAGCACTTCAATGAACCATTCCTTGTGTTACGTGTCTGACATCTGAAATCTTACTTTTGCCATTAATGTCTTAAATATTTGTCAAAATCCTAGACCGAATCTGTAGGTAATTGCTTGATTTTTTTAATTTATGTAATGTACTGTGACTCATATTTCAACTTTCTTAGCTCATCTATTAACCCCACTCAAATATGGTCAAGTGTTTTCTACACGACTCCTGTTGGAACTATAGAGAGCTTCATGTACCAATCTGGGTTTTGGTCATCTACACTTTCTTTATCACTTCATCTTGGACCTGACGTGTGGTCCATATGACTTAACATAGAAAATAGTGTTGATCTAGGTCTTCTAACCCATTTCCATTCAATATAGGAAACTTAATATAATTTCCAGCCATCATATTATCTCTTGTTACACTTGGACAAAAAAAATTTACTAGTTTCTTATCCTCTATTCACATCATTAGTATTACATGTATTTACAAAACTAGTTGGAGACGATTTTCTAGATCATTCCTCCAACAATATAAGCAAGGTTGTAGGTGTATCTTACTCGTGCTATGGATCTCGATTTGTTCCTTCTTCTTCCTCTCTCATGGATATCAGCTAACATTCCTCTTCTTCTTCGCAACAACCTTCGTCAATATGTGACACTAGATCGTAATATTTTCCTCTGGTCGTACTGCAACTTTCTCTTCTTGTCATAGTTTTTCTTCTCTTTCTCGACAGAAATTTTCTTCCGCCCCTTAAACGTCCACTTTCTAGTTCAGTTCCACTATCACCAGAGAACATACCAGCTTATTTTTCTCCATTTTTTGTGCACTTCTTCTGCGACATACCCCAATTTTTTTGTGTAAAGTATTTCTAACTATTAGACTCCATTCTCAAAATTCTTTTTTCTCATACACGTGTCCTTATCTAAGTTTTCAAAGATGTCAAGTATCTTCCTCGTGGTCATTCAAAAAAATTCTTTCCAACTCACTATATGAGATTATTGCAGTGTCAACAACAAACTCAATAATGTATCCCTCCATAGTAGTCTACCCAAAAATTGCGGCCCTTAACACAGGCTTTCTAGTACTTTTTAGTCACTGAATTAACCGAGGGTTCCACTCTATCAGTTCTCCTCCTTGGAAATTATTTCTATGGGTTGTTAACTTCGACAACCATTCATATAACACGATAGGGAACTCAGAAAATAAAATCTCATGAATATCCGTATAAAGGTATCACTCCAACACCTCGTCGGATTCAACCGCGATCCTTTAATTTCTTCTTGCGCAAACTCTAATGACTTAAATCCACCCAGTCTTGTATTTCTAGCTTCATCGGATGCCAAAACATATCCCTCTTTAAAAATAATCACAGTCCCGGCAATGGAACCATTTGTTGGTGTTTCTCCCTCTTTGAACCAGTTTCAGACCTTCTATCATGTGCAACAAATCCCAATATATCGGCCCGACCAAGAAAGGCTTAGTAGACAGCACCTACGACACATATGTAGTCTCACCCAATATATATCTTATGGGTACTACAAGAGCAAGGTTTTCACAATTGGGTGTCGGTTTCTTCTCCCTTGGCACCTTACCAACTCGCTCGACCAAAGTCGTTGGGTGTATTTCTTAACCTTACTATGAACATATAAGACACTACTTAACTTATCTTTCACAAGGATTATAACAACAATGTATTCTTAACACACAAGTTATTTATCAATAGTGCGACTCAAGCATAATAAAACTCATTCATAAGCAAATACATAAACACTTAATAACAATATACATTCTTGTCACTTAAGTACATTTACCATATACATTCATATACATTCATATACATTCACACACATTCATAAGACATTAACACAGTCATCATCTACTCAATGGAACAATCTTTAATGTGGGAACCAATCCAGGAAAAACTACAAAGGAACTCTTCATCTGGCATGAGAAATATATGGTACCTTTGGTTTGTGCACTGAGCTCTGGACTCTGTTCTAGATATTCTTCTCTTATATATACATACTTCTCTCTCCTCTCATGCTATCTGGTCTTTTGTCACTCAATATTCTCCTAATTGACTCTATTGTTGATCTACACACATATTGGATCAACTACTCTTTGTTAGAAAACAGGATCGCAGAGCAATAACAGATATACAATTAAATCAATAAACAATATGCAAAACACATTAAAACATTACAGAGAGACACAGATATAACGTGGTTCACCCAAACGATGGGCTACGTCCACAAAGAAATTGCCAGTCCTTTTATTACAGCCCAGAAAGATGAAGGGATACACCATGTAGAAAAACCACTGCACTTCCTCTTCACGCTCTCACAGTCTCTCTTCCAATACAATACAATACCATACTCGGTCGTTTTACAATGCTTTTTTTTTATAGGGGAAATACAATGGGAAAATTCTAGGGTTAACCCAATACCATGGGTCCACAAAACTGTTGGCCAACACACATCCCAAAAACAATTTCTTGGGGGATCCACGCCTGAACCCCAAGGCAGAGGAATGAGTGTACAGTACTCTTGGGTTACAATCACAACTGAATAATATCTCTGGATCTGGAATATTAGGCTCCACAACCAACAATCTCCCACTTGGAGACTGATCATAGCAACTCCACCACTACTGCACTTGCTGGACTATGCTCTAGACCTTGGACTTGGAAAATTTCTCATTTTCACCTTCATGCTTGAAGGCCAATAGAAACCGAGCAGGAACTCAGTTTCTCTCTAGTTACTCCCTTTGTCAACATGTCTACAGGATCTTGGCTAGTGTGTATCTTTTCTAGTTTTAATAGTTCTTCATCTAAAACAAATCTTATGAAGTGGTACTTGATTTGTATATGTTTAGTCCTCGAATGAAAGGCTGAGTTCTTTGCAAGATGAATGGCACTCTGGCTGTCACTGTATAGCCTACTATTCTCCTGCTTCTTACCCAATTCTTCCATGAACCTCTGCAACCAAATCATCTCCTTACTAGCCTCTGTAGCAGCAACATACTCTGTTTCCGTTGTTGAAAGGGCAACAACTTGTTGCAGTTTTGAAATCCAACTTATTGTTGTTCCACCTACAGTAAACACATACCCTGTGGTGCTCCTCCTGCTGTCTTTATCACCAGCCATATCTGCATCAACATATCCTTGTAGAATAGTGTCTGAACCTCCAAAACATAATGCATGAGAAGTGGTACCTCTCAAATACCTGAGAATCCACTGTAGTGCTTTCCAATGCTCTTTACTTGGATTATTCATAAACCTGCTCACAACTCCCACTGCATGTGCAATATCTGGTCTTGTGCACACCATGGCATACATCAAGCTCGCAACCCCTGATGAATAGGGAATCTTGGACATGCAATCTATCTCTTCCTGTGTCTCTAAACACATATCCTTACTTATTTTGAAATGGCTGGCCAAAGGTGTACTGACTGGTTTTGCATTCTGCATTCTAAACCTCTGCAACACCTTTTCTATGTACTCACCTTGAGACAACGTCAATTTGTGATTTTTCCTATCTCTTGTTATTCTCATACCAAGGATTTGCTTTGCAGCACCCAAATCCTTCATCACAAATGATTTAGCTAGTTTTCTTTTGAGCACATTTATATCTTGCATGTTAGACCCTACAACAAGCATGTCATCCACATACAATAACAAGATAATATATCTTCCGTTATCTAGCCTCTTTAAATAAACACAGTGGTCAGAATGACATCTATCATAACCTTGTTCTATCATAAACTTATCAAATTTTAAATACCATTTCCTTGGAGCTTGCTTCAGGCCATACAAGCTCTTCTTCAACCTGCAAACCAGATTCTCCTTCCATTTGACCTCATACCCTTGTGGCTGCTGCATATAAATCTCTTCCTCCAAATCCCCATGGAGAAAGGTTGTTTTTACATCTAACTGTTCAAGATGCAAATATTCTACCGTCACTAGACTTAAAATAGTTATAATTGAAGGCAGTTTGTTATATATATAATATTACGACCAATTATTTTAATATTAATGTAGTATTAATTAAAACATAGGATCACACCCTTTCAGTGAAACAATGTATTTTTTACCTATAAAAGGTTTTCTCATCATTGTAATTAAATCATCAATCAATATTCAATTTTACTGTGGTTAATTTCCGGAATTCATGAGGGTTTTAGAGTTTTAGTTCGTACACATAAGTCTGGAGGTGTTGACTATCTGTGAGTTCTAGAACACGTGTTGCTAGGGGTTCCCATTCGTCAATGTATTCATCAACATCACCTTTTTGCTGTAGTTTGGTAAGTTTTGCGAAGAAGTATTTTTCTTTTAAGTCTTCAAAGCTCTTAAAGAAATCATTTTTGAATGTTCTCCACTTGCACTTAGTTTCCTATGTTGTAACCTTCCACCACATGTACCAGTTGTAAGCCCGCTCTTCTAGTTGCATAGAGGCATATTTTATCATTTCCTCGTCAGCTGTGATATTGTGTATGGAAAAAAATTATTCTACCTTGTTGATCCACACCATGCTCTGTTTTGTGTCTCCATTGAATTTTGACAATTCTAACTTGGGTTTCATTCGATATCCATTCCTTTTTGGAGGAGAAAGTGACTGCTCATGATTTGGAGAGAGATCGTGATCAAACTCTTCTTGTGGAATTCCTCTTTTGAGAGGAATTGTCTTATGGTGCCTTGAATTTGAGGATGGTTGGTATTACTTTGACATATTTCACACTAATGTAGTAATTGTGTTTTCCAAATGATGCTCGAGTTTTCTTAACCCGGATTTGAACAATACTGTGATGTTTCTTTTTACACCTTCCATCTCCCAAGACACTGCTTCGTTGATTCTTTTTTTACAGTTTCTGATAATTCGATTTTGCTTTTGTGTAGTTCTCGTTAGATTTGGTTGAGTCTTGAGTGTAAACCCTCAAATATTTTTAGAACCTTAGGCTTGGTTAAGCTCTAATTTCGCCATTCTTTCTTTAATTTCATTCATTTCTGCCATTTTTCTTGTGCAGGGAGGAATTTTTTTTTATTAAGAATGGTCAGGTTTAAGGAATAATAATTAATCACCTCGAAAGGAGCCTCCTAGGTTCATGCTCTTTATGAATCAAGCTTGCATTGAGCGATGGAGAGAGAATGAAGATAATGAAGAGGTTAAAAATGATGAAGGAGAAGGAGAAAACTGAACTGAGACTACCTTCGCGTTCCCTATTTTAGACACTGCACAAGATATAAATATGAAGAACATCCCTCCTTCTTCCTTACCTACTTTTTATGGGAAAAATAATGAAGATCCAGACACATTTTTGTTCGAGTTTGACATCGTCTGTAGAAGTCATAACTATTTACAAGATGCTCATAAATTAAAACTTTTTCCGGTTACAATGAAAGAATCTACCTTAAGATGGTTCATGGGATTAGGAGAATCTAGTATCAGAACTTGGGAAGATATAAAAAGTACATTCTTACGAAAATACCAAGAGTATTGCAAACCAAGAGACTCTCGAAATGATATATTTAAGATACAGCAACTTGAATACGAGAGCTTAGAAGACTATCTCAAAATATTTATTTACATATTACATAAATCTAACCATAATGACCTTCGAGAAGATGCAGTACATACACTTTTCCTTAAAGGGATATTAGAAGACCTGGTAGAAATCCTTAATCTCATGGCATCCGGAAATATCTCTCATAAACCTTTTGCACAAATTGGGAAGATATGTAGAAAATACTCAAGGAGTAGGGGGAAGGTCGAGAGAACTCTTTGGGAGCCTTATAATAGGAATCTAAAAGGAAATACTCCTAGTTGAGGAGGAGTTACAAGGATGGAGTTAGGAAACCTATTGGAAAATTTCAAAAATGATATTTTAGGAGCAACGGGTTCCCAGCTAGATGCGTTGCAAGCTAAGAAAAGGAAAGATGAGGAACAAGCAGGAATGAGTATTTCTATCCAAGATGCAGGACTAAACATCCCCAACAGGAATTTCCATAAAATAACATCTCCGTATGTCACATTTGTACAGAAGAGCATCCAACAGACGATTTCCCATCGTTACCAGGGTTGCAAGCCATATACAAGAGTGGGGATCTAGGAGGCCTCCTTGGAAACCAAGGGGGCCGCCACCATATCATAATTTGTCACCACAGCCTCCACCTTATTAACAACCTTACCAATCGCCTCAACATTTGAACACTACAAGTTGGCACCAGTGGCCAACCCAGTACCCTCCTCCTCCTCATTTTACTCAGCAACAGTATTGGCCACAGGGGTGGAGGGGACAATCCTACCCCCAACCACCACCTGTCTCTACACCTAATCACCTGTATCCTCAGCACTCAACCAATACCCAGAAAATTTTACCAAGGTCTGTGCCTCCAGCTCCCCTTATTACAAAAAAACCTCATCACTTTAAAAATACAAACCCTCCATGACCTACATTGTTACCTACACAACTGATACCTAATCCAAATAATAAGCCAACTCAAGCTCTTAATAGCATTGAGTTTCAAACTCTTCCATCCTACGTTAATTCGACTGTACTTGTACATGAGATACAATTACGATCTGGAAGAGTTGTAAATGACAGACCCAAATCATTAGTCATCATTCGTGAAGTCATGAATGATGCCATTATTTAGGATGTGGATATTCCAAATATCCTAGTGCATACCCATCCATAGAAAGAACCCATTCAGGAACAAAGGATTCCTCCATTTTTGGAGCGACTAGCAATAGAAAAACCCGTAGTTCGTCCCAAGTATGCCATTATGAATGAATTAAAGAATATCTGTGTCAAAATTCCTCTATTATAGGCTATTAAGGATATACCAATTTACAACAAGGTAATAAAGGAACTATGCATTAAGCGCCCAGGAAAGAAGAAAAAAGACCCTTCACAATTCATGTTATAGGAGAGATGTCTGAATGTATGATAGACCAATCTCAGATTGCAAAATATACCAATACAGGGGCCCCAATAGTAACTGTAATTGTAAATAATACAACCATAGAAAATACACTTATCAATTTAGGATCTTCCATCAATATTATGACCACTATGGTTTTAGAAGTTTTACATTTGGGACAGTTTCTCCAACCTACCCCTTCAATCCTAGAACTAGAAGACCGTAGCACAGTAAAACCTGTTGGAATCCTAGACAACATTATTGTATCAGTAGCTTCATGGGAATACCCTGTCAACTTTATGGTCGTAGAATCAAAGGATCCTTCTAAAGAACATCCTATCCTCTTAGGGAGACCATGGTTAGCCATTGCTAATGCATTTATAGGATGTAGGGATGGGGAAATGACCATTTCAAATGGGTTGTCTACACCAGGACCTATTTTATATCCCCCAGCACAAATTGTAACTAAAACATTGTGGTGGTTAGATTGCCCCTTTGGGGATGAAAATATTGAAGATCTCTTATTTCGTAGTGACTACTCTTGGGCACTTCAGGAGCAAAATATTGAGAACATATTAAACCAGTTTGTCTCTGCCACAAGTTGTATAGATTTTCTGCAGTCTTTTTCCCAACTTGATCAGATATTTGGAGATGAGTTTCAAGAAAATATGGCTCTCTCAACGTTTGTGAAAACACCATGCGTCTTTGCAATGGAAGAGTGCATAGGGTATTATACTGTACCTTGTGAAGTTATCCATGGAAAGGTTTTACAAATAAATGCAGGTTTAACAGAGAGTCAACAATAACAATTGCTCAAGGTCCTTAAAAACCAATATGGAGCATTCGCATGGGAATACACAAACATGAAAGGTATACACCTTGACACCTATATTCACCATATCTACATGGATCCAACCATTCCACCTGTGAGACAACCTCATAGGAGAATGAACCCTGCTCTAAAAGATATAGTAAAAGAGGAGTTACAAAAACTTCTCAATGCTGGTTTCATCTATCCTATCTATGACAGTAAATGGGTGTCCCCTCTAGTGGTAGTCCCGAATAAATTCACAGGGAAGTGGCGTATTTGTGTTGATTTTAGAGAATTGAATAAGGCCACTCTTAAAGACTATTTTCCTTTTCCCTTTATTGATCAAGTGTTAGATACCCTGTCAGGAAAACAATACTTTTCCTTTATTGATTGGTATAGTGGATATAATCATATTTTAATAGCACCCAAGGATCAATATAAGACCACTTTTACATGCCCTTGAGGAACATATGCCTATAGAGTTTTTCCATTTGGCTTATGTAACGCACTTGCCACTTTTCGGCGTGTAGTTTTAGGAATTTTTCCTGATCTTATACATGACTATGTAGAGGTGTACATGGATGATTTTACATCCTATGGTAATACCTTTCAATATGCCCTTGATAAACTTGAGAATGTCTTGATTCGATGTCAAGAAACAAACCTGGCCCTTAGTCATGAGAAATGTAAATTATTATTAACAGAAGGTATAGTCTTGGGGAATCATGTTTCTTCCTAAGGAATCAAGGTAGATCCTACGAAAATTGAAGTAATTGTTGGCCTTCCTTCTCCAAATACTCAAAAAGAGGTAAGAAGCTTTCTTGGCCATCCAGGATATTATCGTCGCTTTATTGAGAATTTTACTAAAATAGATGCACCAATGTTTAAGCTACTTATAATAGGTAAGAAGATTTCTTGGCCATCCAGGATATTATCGTCGCTTTATTGAGAATTTTACTAAAATAGATGCACCAATGTTTAAGCTACTTACAAAGGATGTAGAATTCCAACGTACTGAATCTTGTCAAAGTGTTTTCGAAGTCCTAAAAGCTAAATTATCAGTGGCACCAATACTGAGGGATCCTGACTGGTCCCTTCCTTTCCATATATCCACTAAAAATGCTTATGATACGGCCATAGGAGGAGTCCTAGGACAAAAATAAGGCCAATCACCTTATGCCATTTATTTTATTAGTAAGAACTTGAACCCTGCCGTGCTGAATTATACTGTTACTGAAAACGAATTTTGTTAGTATTCTATTCTATTAATAAATTTTGCCATTACATTAAAGCATATGAAGTTTTTGTGCATATGGATCACTATTCCATCATATTTTTACTAAATAAACCAATTACCAATGGTAGGGTGACTCGGTCGTTTCTTTTATTACAAGAATTTAACATTACCCTCATCGAACGAACTGGTAAAGAAAATTTAGTAGCAGATTTCCTTTCCCGTATTCAACATGAAGACAGTACTAAACCTGTTGACGACATGTTTCCTGATGAACATATATTTGATGTATCTATTCAAACCCCTTTGTTTGTATATATTACCGATTATTTAGCAACTGGGAAATTGCCAAATCACTTGTCCCCTGCCGAGAAGTGTCATATTATAGTACAAAGCTATAATTATTCTTGGGTTGATAATGATCTCTTTCGTACTGGCCCAGATATTATTATTAGACGATGCATAATGGGAGATGAAATGACAGATATCATCCATGCATGCCATGATGGATCGTGTGGAGGACATTTTTCTGATAAGCGGACGACATACAATGTGCTACACTCTGGTTATTACTGGTCGAGCATTTTCAAGGATGCTACCAAATATGTCAAAGGATGCAATAGTTTCCAAATAATGGGTAGACCTACGTCTTCTGATCAGATTCCCTTACAATCTCAACTCATGATAGAGCCTTTTGAGAAATTGGCTCTGCATTTTGTAGGACCTATTTCTCCCATTTCTCATAAAAAGAAGTATATCCTAGTTTCCACAGACTATGTTACTAAGTGGGTAGAAGCTAAAGCTTTGTTCAGGGCCACAGAGAAATCGGTAGTAGAATTCATATATGAAGAAATATTCACTCGATTTGGTGTACCTAGAGAAATTGTCACAGATCAAGGCTCTCAATTCACTTCTAAGTTAATGAAAGAACTCACCACAAAGTATGGCATTCGACATTGAAAATCCTCACCTTATCATCCCCAGGATAATGGCCAAGTAGAATCAACCAATAAAGTATTAAAAGCCATCTTAACCAAAACAATTCACTTACGTCATAAGGATTGGGAAGATAGAATCCCGGAGGCCTTGTGGGCCTATAGGATAACATGGAGAAACACTACCGGACATACCCCCTATGAGTTGGTGTATGGAAAACAAATCCTTTTCCCTATCGAATTTCAAGTTAAAACATTTTGTATGGCAACACAGTTAGGAAAGAATTTGGATGAAGGATAGAAACAACGAGTGTTACATATTAATGATTTAGATGGAATTAGATAGGATGCACTCCAAAGAAAAATGTTAATATAGAACCAACTGAAGAAATGGCATGACAAATTTATAAAGAAAAAACAGTTTAATATTGGATATTGGGCATTGTTATTTGACTCAATAGACAAAAATTTTAAAGGAAAATTAACTACTCGTTGGATGGGTCCATATGAAGTGGTTACAACTTTCTATAATGGATCAGTAGAAATTAAGACATTTGATGATTCACAAATTTCCTTTGTAGTAAATGGAAACAGACTTAGACTTTACCATCAACCCATATCTAAATAGGATTTCGTACAAAATGTCTTGCATCAGAAGGAGATGGAATTGATTGAAGAGGAAATTATTCCTCCTCCTCCTGATCCTTAAAGTTATTTTGGTTTGTCATTACTTGTATATATGTAAATATGTTTGTGTTCTCTTGAATAATTAAGAGTAATTTCTAATAAATTAATTGCATTTTCATCCCTATGATCATTTGTTGCAGTTTTGTCAAATTAAAGTGGAAAGACTCTTTTTCCTTTTTCTTATGAATTTTGTAGATATTTTGTTAAGAATAAATACGAATCATCTAACAAGTGGTGTTGTAGTTTGATTACAAATATTTTATCTCTATAAGAAGCTTATGATGTATTATTTGACAAGGGGTAGTGCTTTAAAATATTCATGATATATCTTTTTGTTTGGTTACTATCAAAATTGAAGTTTATAGTACAATTGAAAAATCCCTTGTATATCATCCTTAACCAGTGATTCTATGATTTGTTATGCTTTTATATATGGTATTTTGATTCAGACATGTACATTTCTGATCTAATAAGAATATTTTCTTGAAAGACCTACTCTAATTATCATATTCTAAAGATTCTTATCCTATACCTATGGATTACTAGTTCATCCTATACTTATTATCAAAACTTGTCTCTTAAGCAATTTGTGGTAACTCGAAAGTAAGTGAAATTTCTGCTTGTGGGGAACATTACTTATCATTTTATGAAGAAGAAGACTAAAAGATAAAAGAACAACTTTAAGTTATTCTCTTTTGACATGATCTATAATTAAGGCCAGTTTATGTAAGAAATTTTTGCTTTAAAATTTGAATTATGTGTTTAGTAGGCTTAGCACGCTCTAGTACCAATTGACTTCCATATACTCAAAATCATTATACGAAGCAAACCCGTTGGGGTACTGAACAGGCTTGCTGGCAGTGGGTCAATGCTAAGTAACATCTTAAAACAAGGAAGCTCAGTAAATGCAAGTAAACCCGTCGGGGTACTGAACAAGCTCTCTGGAAGCAGGGCTATGCTTGCATGGTACCAAGATAAACCCATCAGGGTACTGAATAGTCCTGCTGGTAGTGGGGCAATATTGGGTAAAAGAGATCTAGTTAATGCACTACTATGCACATGGTTGGTTGAAAATGATAATATTAGAATATATAAATACATGTGTAGGCCAACTATTTATGGTGTCATTAGAGAATACCTGTAAGTTGGGCTTGGATCCGACCATGTAATTCAATCAATACCTAGGATATGATTATCCTAGAAATGGAACCCATATCTGTAAAATATCACAAACTCTAGGGTAAACTCAAAATATTCTTAAGATGACAAGACATCCTTACAATGAGTCATGGATGACTAGTATTTCCTATGGCATTTTCCAATTATACTATTATTATTCACTTGATCTTTCTAAGTACCGTTATTTCTGATAAATGTACATATCTAAATCATTTCCATTTTACTAGTTCATTTTCTTTTTTGTGCAAAAATGATAACAGCATGATAAAACTCTGTATTAAATTAATTTGAAATTACTTAGTTTTTCTTGTATGGTTTGAGGACACACCATATCTTTGGTTTGGGGGAGGAAGAGTATGATGTGAATATTATACTATTTTTTTATTTTTCTGACTATTTATACAAAATTTTATTTATCTCTGATAAATGAAAAATGTTTTCAGGATAATTAGCAGCAATCCGATCTAGAATAAAGCATGTTTTTACATAACAGAATCTATATGAAGGATCATATGCAGGATCATATGAAGGGCTGAATGCTGGGCTGAATGAAATTCCAAATGACGATTTGAATAAAAATTGTGGTATTATAGAACTAATGATTAAAAATCATGTCAAAATGTTAGATTAATTTTGTTTGGGCAAAACGCTAAAATTAGATGAGTCATACCATGATTATTAAGTCACATCCACAAGAGCATTATGAATAATATCGACCTATGATGTATATTTGTGATCTCGTTTCACCTCCATATGGATTTGATATGACCTTATGACCTTTTCAGTCATCATGACTCTACCATCACCCCTATCCTATTACCCACTCGCACACATAAACTATCAAATAGTCGATCCTCTTGTTAAATCAATATTATTATGGTTATGAATGTGGTTATGCATTCGTATTAAGTCATATGTTCAACATGTCCAAAGTTTCACTTTGGACATGGTTGAACTGATTGCAACCTTATGAACTCATTAAATAGCTGTTCTTGACGGCACATGTCTCAAGATCTTCCATAATGGCACGATCGCCTAAATGTACCGAGCCTTTTGCGTGATCATTTGGTTGATTGAATGAAGCACATTTTAAATCAATGCCGTGCAACCTTCTACTCTATCACTCTCGCTTACCGCTATCCCTGTAGAGTTGTGTTAGCCATCTTCTTCCTATACGCCCTGCAAACTCTGTATCCTAATCTCTCCTTAAACCATGCCGATTTTTTTTGAGCCTGAGAGCTACCAAGACTTATTTCAAATGCCAAATCTCCACGAGTGCTGAGAGGTCTTTTTCCGTGCCGGCTGGAACCCATTCCTTCACATTTTGCAAGGGTATGATGAGGAAATATCCCTGATTTTTGCGATGAGTTTCAATGGAAAGAAGGCGAGGGTTGGCCATATTTCCTTCCCAGTAACTGAGAAGTCTATTGCACTTGCAACCAAGATTCCTAGAGAGGGCACTCGATGGCACAACCACTGGTTTGTTCCGCAAGAATCCCACAAATTCGCCCTTAAGCCAGAATATCAACATGTCATAGGTTTCAAAGGTTTCCATCACAGCTGGATTAAGCCAGAGTACATTAATCCTTTGATTGTCATCATCCATCTGATCACTTGTGAAAATAATTTCAACGTATTTGAAGCCTACCATATTCGTTTGCTAGTGCATTTTGTTGATAGAAAGTTTCTTAATTTCCCTTTCTATTTTCTTAGAAGTGTGGAGAAGATGTCAAGAAAGGTCAAGAAAAATACCATTGACCCTAAAGGTAGCATGTATCATTATAGTTTGATTAAACTCTTGATTCTAGTTCAGCTTAAAGAGCGGAACCAATCTTGAGATACCTTCGTGTTTGAAGTTCTTAACCCCCATCTAAATATCCAAAAAAAACCTCGACATCTTCATAATCGTGAATCTAGACAATCTCCATCCGTAGAGAAGAAAATCCCCAATGTTGTTCATCTCAATGATGACACATCGTAGGCTAGTCCATCCACTTATTCCACCTATGTTCACATTGGCCTGTGTTTCGACCGAATTATTGAATGATGTCGATCGTGAAAATGTCCCTGCACCTACATCGGACATGAGTCCTGACATACACATTCCTTCTGTTGATATCGATCTTCCATCAAGGGAGATGAGTCCCCAATGAGAGTCTGAGCAACCTATAGAGCCATCTAATCCGCATTAGCCAATGGTAGATCAATTGACTCAGGAATTGGCTCAATCAGTAAGCCAAAATGAAGAGTATGCTAAGATGATCACAAGTCCTTGGAAAGAGAATAAAGATTTATGCTTGCAGGTCAAAACCATCGAAGAGTTGAACAAGGCCATATCACAGGCTGGAAAATTGAAGTTTAAAACCCTTTTTTTGTCAACCAAGTCGAAGGCAGCCGCTAAAGCAGCTCAACCTTCTTCTCGATTCATTTTTCCTTTGCTTAGTGGGACCTGGCATTTCTCCGGTTTAGCTGAATGTTGATCCCAGTTTTGTTATCATTTTCAGATTTTAATTTACATGTTTGACATATGTTTTGTCACCTTTTGGCATTTTTTCTATCATGCAGCTCGCTATTCATCCCCAAGTATGACTATATTTCAGGTTTATGCAAGTTCTGGTTCATTCTTGTTATTTCACGATTTTATTAGTTAATTCGATGATATTTGATATATGTTTGATGCTTAATTTGTTGTTGTAGACCATAGTATTCAACGATCCAACAAACAAACAACGCATCCACCCTAGATATGCATAGAGCATATCCAGCTCACTATCTAGCTCACCGTTCAGTCTGCCGAGCTAACAGCGCGTTGTTGATGGTAGATGCTCAGGCGTTAAAGCATGGAAATTGCCTATTGTCCATGCATATGGGTGATAGTGTGATATTCATTCTAGAAGACTCACCAACGCCCTCCTCTGCTTGAAACAGTAACACAAATCCATGCCAAGAAGGATCCTCACGCCATATCACACACCATGAAGAACTAATGCACGATAAAGGAAGAAGAAGCCTTGTGTGTTGGTTCTTGATCATTTAGTTGTCATAAACGTTGAGTAAATATAGAGAGTGGTCTACCACTAAAGGGTCGACCTGCTCACCCATGTAAACAATATATATACTAGCCTCCACGTGAGTGCTTAGTTAGCCAGTTTATGCATGTAATCAGTCGTTGTTGAAAAACTCTGTAATATTATTTCTCACTTTAATAGAATTTATGCTCATGATGTTTATGATCCCGTTCATGTAAAGCATTTAGTGATTCATCACTCTGATTGTTGGGAGGGCCCCTCATCAACCAGAGGTTTCATTCTTAAGTGTATTTTCTGGTATCTCTTTCTTTGCATTAGTTTAACTTCATTTATAATTTGTTATGCAATTTGTTTTTCTGCAATTACTTGTTTCTAGTAGCATAGATTACATTACAATGTTGTGTTGTTAAAGTAGTTTCATTTCCGGAGATAATTAACCGGTTGCACGCATAGCTTTTCTTTCAGTTTGTTTTCCATCTTTCCTTTCATCTTTATGTTTGATTTCATTGTTACAGTCAAATAGAATTTAGTTAGTTTAATTCTGTAGGTTTAGTTTGGTTGTAGTTAGGTTTGATTCTATCCATTTTTATCTAAGTTTTAGATTTAGTTCAATTACATTTTAGTTTGTATTATGATAGGAAACGGTTTCTTTTTATAACTATAGACTAGCATAAGTCATCCTTTCACAGTAGGTTCAGTTTTATTTACTTCTGCTTTGTTATAAATTCATTCTGTTATATTTCAATTTGTTGAAAAATGCAATAGATAATTATGTCTTTATAAATACGAATAAGTTTAAGTTACTTTACTGTTGAATTTAATTATTAAGTAGGTTTAATTCTTGTTCCTTTGCACTTTATTATCATATGCATGAAGTTGATCTCGGAATCATTTAGATTAACTATTTCTTAAAATTCTAGTGTTTTCTATATACAGACTGTCATTCAGACAACCTGTTTAGTCTGTTGTTCAGACCTACCTTCCAGTCTGTTATCTAGCTCTTCATTCAGTTTTTAGTGTTTTTAATCTGTTTTAAGCATGTTTCTTTAGCTTTTTTATTATATTTTGACAGTGGTAGTTAGATAATAGTTATATTTATTATTAAAGCCTTAGGTTAGACTGTTTAAAGTATTTATTACAGTCTTACTCCTATTTTTCTCTCCTTTCACCCTATGCTTTGTGATTTTGTTTCTTTTGGTTTCTGATTTCCTTCTCTAATATTGTCGTAATTTCTTGTAATCATATTGTTTGTTTGGCTTGATTTATTTCTTTGTACATGGATTTTTAGAGTTAGATGTGTTCATTTCCAGATAACTAGCACCTTGTAAATTGATCATAGCAGTAAGACATGTTCCTTTCACTATGCGGTTACTGAAGAGACTTGTAGAATAGGATTTAAAGTTAGTTTTATTAAGTTTTCTACTTGCTTCTTCTTAAGTTATTTTTATTATGTTTTCTACTTGATTCACAATTAAATCTTCTTTATTAAGTTTTCTACTTGCTTCTTTTATTAAGGTTTTTTACTTGTCTATAAGCTAGATTTTATTTACATTTGAATTGGTTATAAGATAGAATCATTTGCTTATGGAATATATCATCATGTTTACTATCACCTGTAATTGGACATTCCTTAGTTTGCACATATTTGTAGAAGTTAAGTTAGATTTGATTCCATGTAGTTTCTTTACTTCTTTTGAAAGTCATTTTGACACCACTCCTGCTCCTGTTCCAATCATAGTAACTGCATAAACACAGAACAACTAGGGAGAGTGGAACTAGATAGTTTAGTTTATCCATTATGTACAGTTGTTAGTTTCATGTATAGTCTAATTCTTGGAGTTTGTGAAATATATCCAGTGTTGTAATTTTTTTTTCTTGTATAGTTAGTTTATGAAGTTGTTTATAAAATCTTTCTAATTCTTAGATTAAGAAGTGGAATAGTTTATTACCAGGGAGTTTACTTTCTTTAGTATTGTTCATATCCTTACTTTTCAGTATTTGTTTATAGATTAGAGTAGTATAGCTTAATACTCCTCTAGTCTAGTACTTTGTTCTAGACTAATTATCTTAATAAGTTGAATTTATGAGAGTTTGACTCAGTTTTTTCATTTTGAAAGATCATTTGATCTTTTCTTTGTTAGAATATTTCTACGACGCCCTAGGAACCCCTCTACCTTCACATATACTTTGTTTTAACTAGAATTTTACCAACCTCGGTCGATAATTAAATATTAGGTGGATTATTTAAGACATTATAACACCCAACAATTTTGGCATCGTTGCCAGGAAGTTGTTCAGTAAGGTAGATTAAGTAGAATTCCCTTATGAAGTTTAGTAATAGGCTGGTGGCAGGGGAGCTATAACACGAGAGGTAAGAACCTATGCATTTATTATAATAAGTGCCCCCAAATCCAGTAGTAGTGATAGTAGTAGCATAGGTTTCCCTTTAGTTTAGTTTTTCATGAACAGACCTAGAGATTCTAAGGGTAGATACGTTAGAGATAATTCTCAAAACCTTATTAAAATCCCTACTAACCTTTACGGGGGACAAAATACCCCAACCACTAACTCAGCGGAAAGGTATCGGAAATACCATATAGGAATTAGTTCTACTTGGAAACCTAAATATTTTATAGGAGAAACCATAGATGGGGAAGAAATCCTGGCAGAACATCCTAACGATTCCATTTCTAAAGAAATTCAAGAGGGTCAACCTTCAGAAACCCTCAACCCTCCTCTAGTGCAGAAACCTAAAATTACAACTTTCTCATTAGTAGGGAATCCTAACTTCGTTGATTTCATTGATCTTGCCTAGGTATAAGCCCTCTTTGGAGGCTCAACAAATCCAGTTATTTCATAGATAGAAACCTCCACCATAGCACCTACGATTCCCATAGGATCTAATAAAAACATAGTTGATTATAGGAAGATCTTCCCCAAAAATGAACATTGGGATGGCCCATTATCACCTCGAAAGGAGCCTCTTAAGTTCACACTCTTTAGGAATCAAGCCTACATGGAGCGACAGGGAGAGAATGAAGATAATGACGAGGTTATAAATGATGAAGGAGAAGGAGAAAACCAAACTGAGACTACCTTCGGGTTCCCTATTTTAGACACTACATAAGATATAAATATGAAGAACATCCCTCCTTCCTCCTTACCTACTTTTTATGGGAAAAATAATGAAGATATAGACACTTTTTTTTTCGAGTTTGACATCCTCTATAGAAGTTATAACTATCTACAAGATGCTCATAAGTTAAAACTTTTTCCAAATACATTGAAAGACTCTACTTTAATATGGCTCATGGGATTAGGAGAATCTAGTATCAGGACTTGAGAAGATATGAAAACTACATTCTTATGAAAATACCAAGAGTATTGCAAACCAAGAGACTCTCGAAACAATATATTCAAGATACAACAACTCAAAGACGAGAGCTTAGAACACTATCTCGAAAGATTTATTTATATATTACATAAACCTAAACATAACGACCTTCAAGAAGATGCAGTATGTACACTCTTCCTTAAAGGGATCTCAGAAGACCTAGTAGAAAGCCTTAATCTCATGGCATCCGACGATTTCTCTCATAAACCTTTTGCACAAATTAGGGAGATATGTATAAATTAATCAAGGAGTAGGGGGAAAGTCGAGAGAACTCTTCGGGAGCCTTATAATAAGAATCTAAAAATAAATACTCCCAGTTCAGGAGGAGTTACAAGGATGGAATTAGGAAACCTATTGTAAAATTTCAAAACTGATATTTTAGGAGCGATAAGTTTTCGGCTAGCTCCGTTACAAGCTAAGAAAAGGAAATATGAGGAACAAGTAGTGATGAGTATTTTCTGTCCAATATGCAGGACTAAACATCCCCAAAGGGAATGTCCATTAAATAACATCTATGTATGTCACATTTATATGGAAGAGAATCCAACAGACGATTGCCCATCGTTACCAGGATTGAAAGCCATGTACAAGAGTGGGGATGTTGGTGAAACATCCAAGAGGCCTCCTTGGAAACCAAGGGACCTGCGACCATATAATAATTTTTCACCATATCCTCCACGTTATTACCAACCTTACCAACCACCTCAACATTGGAACACTACAAGTTGGAACCAGTGGCCACCCCAGTATCCTCCTCCTCCTCATTTTACTCAGCAACAGTATTGGCCACAGGGTTGGAGGGGAAAATCCTACCCCCAACCACCACCTGTCTCTACACCTAATCACCTATATCCTCATCACTCACCCAATACCCAACAAATTTTACCATGGTTTGTGCCTCCAGCTCCCCTTATTACACAGCAACCTCATCACTTTAAAAATACAAACCCTCCATGACCTACATTGTTACCTGCACAACTGATACCTAATCCAAATAATTAGCCAACTCAAGCTCTTAATAGCATTTAGTTGCAAACTCTTCCATCCTACATTATTTCACCCGTACCTATACATGAGATACAATTACGATCTGGAAGAGTTGTAAATGACAAACCCAAATCATCAGTCATCTTTCGTGAAGAGAATGAAGAAGAAGATTCAAATGAAGTCATGAATGATGTTATTCTGCGGGATTTGGATATTCCAAAGATCCCAGTGCATAACCATCAGGGATAATTTTAGGGGCGAAATTTAGCCCAATGGGCTATTTTTCCATGTTTTTCTCCAAAAAAAGATTCACGATTTTGCATTTTTTGAACCTCCGTTTCACCCAATTTTGATGGGGTAAAAATTTTTCACCCTAAAAATCACCAAATTATTATAGAAATGATATAAAATGTTTGGAAATTAAAATATTTTTTGAAAAATATCGCCAAACATTTTATAGTTGGTGTTTTAAGAATTGGTAAGATTCTCCAACATTTATACACTTTTAAATAAGTATGGTTGCTTAAAATCATCCCTGATAACCATCCTTAGCAAGAACCCATTTAGGAACAAAGGATTCCTCTATTTTTGGAGTGAGTAACAATAGAAAAACCCGTAGTTCATCCTGAGTATAACATTATGAGTTAATTAAAGAATATCTATGTCAAAATTCCTCTATTGTAGGCTATTAAGGATATACCAATTTACAACAAGGTAATAAAGGAACTATGCATTAAGAAACCAGTAAAGAATAAAAAATACCCCCTCACAATTCATGTTATAGGAGAGATGTCTGAATGTATGACAGACCAATCTCGGATTGCAAAATATACCAATCCGAGGGCCCCAATAGTAACTGTAATTGTAAATAATACAGCCATAGAAAATAAATGTATCTATTTAGGATCTGCCATCAATATGATGACCACCACAGTTTTATAATTTTTACAGTTGGGACAGTTTCTTCGACCTACCCCTTCAATCCTAGAACTAGTATACCGTACCACAGTAAAACCTGTTGGAGTCCTGGACGACATTATTGTATCAATAGCTTCATGGGAATACCCTGTCGACTTTATGGTCGTAGAATCAAAGGATAGTTCTAAAGTACATCCTATTATCTTAGGGAGGCCATGGTTATCCACTGCTAATGCCTTTATAGGATGTAGGGATGGGAAAATGACCATTTCAAATGGGTTGTCTACACAGACACTTATTTAATATCCTCCAGCATAACCTGTAATTGAAACATTATGGTGGTTAGATTTCCCCTTTGGGGCTGAAAATATTGAATATCTCTTCTTTCCTAGTGACTACTCCTCGGCACTTCAGGAGCAAACTACTGAGAACGTATTAAACTAGTTTGTCTCTTCCACAACTTGTATAGATTTTCCACAATCTTTTGCCCAACTTGATCAGATCTTTGGAGATAAGTTTCAAGAAAATATGGCTCTCTCAATGTTTGTGGAAACACCATGTGTCTTTGTAATTGAAGAGCACATAGGGTCTTATAATGTACCTTGTGAAGTTAGCCCTGGAAAGGTTTTACACATAAATGCAGGGTTAACCAAGAGTCAACAAGAACAATTGTTTAAGGTCCTTAAAAACCATTATGGAGCATTCGCATGGGAATACAATGACATGAAAGGTATACACCCTGACACCTATATTCACCATATCTACATGAATCCAACCATTCCACCTGTGAAACAGCCTCAGAGGAGAATGAACCCTGCGCTAAAAGATATAGTAAAAGAGGAGTTACAAAAACTTCTCAATGCTAGTTTCATCTATCCTATCTCTGACAGTAAGTGGGTTTCCCCTTTAGTGGTATTCCGAAATAAATTCATAGGGAAGTGGCATATTTGTGTTGATTTCAGAGAATTGAATAAGGCCACTCTTAAGGACTATTTTCCTTTGCCCTTTATTGATCAAGTGTTAGATACCCTGTCAAGAAAACAATACTTTTCCTTTCTTAATGGGTATAGTGGATATAATCATACTTTAATACCACCCGAGGATCAAGATAAGACCACTTTTACATGCACTTGGGGAACATACGCCTATAGAGTTTTTCCATTTGGCTTATGTAACGCACCTGCCACTTTTTAGAGTGCAGTTCTAGGAATTTTTGTTGATCTTATACATGACTGTGTAGAGGTGTACATGGATGATTTTATAGCCTATGGTAATACCTTTCAAGAGGCCCTTGATAAACTTGAGAAGGTCCTGATTCGATGTCAAGAAAAAAACTTGGCCCTTAGTCATGAGAAATGTAAAATGGTATTAACAGAAGGTATAGTCTTGGGGCATCGCGTTTCTTCCTAAGGAATCAAGGTAGATGTTGTGAAAATTGAAGTAATTGTTGGCCTTCCTTATCCAAAGACTCAAAAAGAGGTAAGAAGCTTTCTTGGCCATGTAGGCTATTATCGCCGCTTTATTGAGAATTTTACTAAAATAGTTGCACCAATGTTTAAGCTACTTACAAAGGATGTAGAATTCTAATGGACTAAATCTTGTCAAAGTGCTTTCGAAGTCCTAAAAGCTAAATTATTAGTGGCACCAATACCAAGGGGTCTTGACTGGTCCCTTCCTTTCCATATATCCACTGATGCTTCTGAAACGGCCATAGGAGGAGTTCTAGGTGAAAAACAAGGCCAATCACCTTATGCCATTTATTTTATTAGCAATAATTTTACCCCTGCTGAGCTGAATTATATCATTACTGAAAATAATTTTTGGTAGTAGTCTATTCTATTAATAAATGTCTCCATTACATTACAAGATACGAATTTTTTGTGCATACAGATCACTCTGCCATCATATTTTTAATGAATAAACCAATTGCCAATTGTAGGGTGACTCAGTGGCTTCTTTTATTACAAGAATTTAACATTACCGTCATCGACTGACCTAGTAAAGAAAATTTAGTGGCAAATTTCCTTTCTCGTATTCAACATGAAGACAGTATTAAACCCGTTGATGACACTTTTCCTGATGAACATCTATTTGTTGTATCTGTTCAAACCCCTTGGTTTGCAGATATTACCAATTATTTAGCAATTGGGAAATTACCAAATCACTTATCCCCACCCGAGAAGCATCGTATTATAGTACAAAGCTCTAATTATTCCTGGGGTTATAATGATCTCTTTTGTGTTGGCCCAGATCTTATTATTAGACTATGTGTACAGGAAGATAAAATGACAGATATCCTCCATGCATGCCATGATGGACCATGTGGAATTATGTATAATTATCAAAGTAACACAACACATCATAACATCATTCACACACATTTGACACCATGATTTTACATGGAAATCCAAGACCATAGAAAACCATAGAAGCGCTTTTCTTATTAATGAGTCGTAGTAAATAAGCACTTTATGTTTGCAAACAAAACCTGTAGACCTTCTCTTCTCTCTCTTTACAATGGATCTACGCACACATCTTGTGGATATTTAGATCTCCTTGTGACCCTTTCTCATGCAACGTATTCTCTTCATAACACATAATTTTGACACAAAGACTCTGAGACTCTCTGTAACTAACTAGGTCTATAGCTAAGTAACCCAAAAATTCCCAACCCATTACATATGTATATGCTTTTTGATATCCATCAATGCCCAATATTTAGCCTCATAAGTACAAGTGGACAAAAATGGTAACCACTTCCTAATTAATTCCGTATTAACAGTTTCGAAAACACCCAACTTCCTTATTTCTCATCTGCTTTGTCGGAATTGACTCTCTTTGGAAAACCACTTCACTTTAACCCTCTTCACATCAAACTTGTTTTCCCAAAATGTACCAAACATTTCTAGGGCTAACATGATACTTTCCAAGTATGCATCCTTTACAAACTCCATTAGGTGGAAAAATATTTGGAAGGCCAATAACCATGTTGTGGGTTACCATCATCTTTAAACTTCAAAATTTTAGATGGACATGTTGTTTATTCCAAATTCGAATTCTATCATTGGTATGAGCGATAAGTGTAGTCAGTCTAGTAATAGAAGAAACATTCATGAGAGGATAACGAAACTTATAAAGTCTGTCATTAGGATTGAAATTCCATCAATCAATAGTCCCCCCCCCCCCAAGCCTAAGATCCTTTACAATAAATAAATCTGAGCAAAAGTCAATAGTTTTGTTAGCATTTGTCAATTGAGAAACTAACAACAAGTTTGCATTCAAAGTTAGTATATGATAGACATTGAATATGATACCATGATGACATTTAACATCACCATTTCTAGCAACAATGAGAGCATTGTCACCAGTGATATAGATATTCTCTTCAGGAGAACCACTTAAGGTAAAGAACAAAGAAGAATCCTTTGCAATATGAGGAGTACACCCATAGTTCATGACTATCCATTTGGTTTGAGAGGTGCGGTAATGTTATGCCTGGTAAGTGTTGAGATAGAAGGAATAACTTACAGGAGTTCGATTGGTTGATTGTCTAGTAGATTCACTATCTTCAAGGTGCTTGACCTTTCCTTCTAAATCCTTCATCTTCTTCTAACAGTTCTTTTTGACATGTCTTTCCTTTACACAATACTATCAGGTCTTCTTCTTACGATCCTTATTCATTGTTGATGACTCATTAGTCTTCCCTTTTGCAGGTTGGTTGATACATTCTAGTTATTTTTCTTACCAACCATGTTCTTTAAGGTTTGGATTGACCTTTCCTTTCATCAAGTGAGCTTGGTGTTTACTACCAAGCTTCCCTTCTTTAAGCAAATTATGTTGGTCTTTAAATTAACAAATCATAGAAAGTAACAAAGGTAAAATCCTTACCATATTTCTTGTGTGACATCCAATTGGAACAAAGGAGGAACATAAGACATCATATGGAGTCTTCAAATTCATAAGAACCAACTCAATGATGTGTTCATCATTATTCATAAAATCCTTGCCGCATTCACGTAATTTCAACTACAGCTCTTTTATGCAAGCTAAATAGTCCTCAATCTAATCAAAAGAAAGAGGTTCTAAAGATATAAACCCATTCTATATATACATTACTTCACCTTCATTTATATTGTTGAAAATAGTCTTCAAATTGTTCCATATTGCATGAGGACAATCGACCACACTTGTATGAAAGTGAATCTCCCTTTAGATGTAGGTCATGATAAAAATCATAGCTTCGTCTTTATTATTGTCAGTGGAAAACTTAGCATTGATATCTATTGGATCAGCAATAGCAATCTTACTGAAATTTCACAATCCTTTAATATTCAACAAGTTCTCCATGTTTGTTTCCCAGATTGCATAATTGTGTCCATTGAGAACAACATGTTCTATCTTGGAAGTCATCCTTCTGATATAATAGATTTGATCAAATTTCAAAGAGAGGTATCAGTCGACAAATATTCCACCTAAAGTTAATCAACCCTAGATCCAACTCAGTACAATATGTAGACAATAAGGATAGTTAAAAACCATCATCTATGATACCATGTTGGGAACCTCTTAACGTTGAATTATTGAACATAAATAAAATCACAGAAGGAAATAGTATTCCAAGAAGAGAGGTGGTGTCTAAAGACACATTTATATCACTTAAGGACATCGCATCATGATCAGAACATTACAATGCATAATGAGTATGGAAAACATCTCAAAACATGTTGTTAGACAACCCATGGGATCACCGTTTTATAGTTTCCATATCTAACCAAGTTCCTTGAAGTAAGAAGGATCTGGTCCACAAATAGGGGCCATCGTTCCTAACCATTTCCTCAAAATATGTAACTCCCAAATTTTAGTTACTTGTTGTAGTCACACCGACCACGATATTTATGACCACTCAATAGTCTGACCAACTAACTATTCAGTAATTCCTCCAACTTTCCTAGTTATGCCTCCAATCGACTGCTCCGCTAGTTGTATGTCATCTAATGATTAATTGTCTCCAAAAGATTCAGAGGTGTGATGAATCACCAAAAACTTAGGTTCCAACAACTTCAATATTCTGGTTACTCCTTTATAAAATGTAAATGTTCATGCACATTTAATAGAATATTATAGGAAACATCTCCTTATTCTTTTGAATACACAAATTATAAAAAATAAACAAGGCTCGGGAACAAAAAAGGTCATTCTACTCCATGGATACCCCCCAATTTGACAATCGAAATTGTTCTATTTATATAGGTCATAAGTTGCAAATAAGAAACTCTCACGTTTTCTACAACTGGTAGAACAAAATTCTCGTTTTTCTTCATCGACAATCATTGATATCATTCAGTTTTGATGATACCTATCCTTTGGATGGAATCTTGTGATACATTGAAATTGTGATTTCTACTTGGTGACTTTCAAATCTACTTCCAAGACATTTTTTTATCATGCGATTTGGTAGATATTTTTTTTCTTACAGCCTTGTAATTTTTTTATCTCTATCATCGAACAATAATTTGTTTTCACATTCATCCTCCACAAACATCAATCATTAAGTCGTGAAAACAAAATTTTCAAAAAAGAAAGTAGGAATCTGCACCTTTATCGATCAAATCAATGTCAAGATGTGGGATTTTCCCTTCCTTTTATGTGGATAATGGTACTCCTCTCCATTGATCTAGCGACGTGGTATTGTTATGCAATATATGGAGTGAGACTTTGCATAAATCCTCTCCTATTCATAAGCTAGCAGGTAACTTCCCTTTGTAGAGAATCGGGTTTCAAATCATTTGGTAGTGCATGGAATTCTCCATGATTGGATGTAGCTTGGGTGGTTGGAAGGAATGATTGTTACCTTCCCCACCTAGGTTCAATTCTGGTAAGTGACATGATGCTCTTGTTGAGACCCTATGTAATGATTGAGTGGAAATCAAACCCTTACGTGACATCTTCAGGGTTGATTATAAAGTGAATGAACCTTATCTGATTCCTTTTTTGAAAAGATTTGGCTATTGGTAGACGGGAGGCTTCATCATAGTGATATGTCCTTAATGGGAGCTGGCATCTCCTTTCAAATTTGATTTGGTATAAAAAATTATGTAATTATAGTGTAATATACTAAAAGGTTAGATCTATTAAATTCGGCACCCATCCTCTACAATTTCTAGAACCTTGACAAGTCATATACTATTGCTTTGACATCCTCCTTTAATTCGATATGCACAAAAACCCTAGTGTTAATACATATGAATATAAATGACTAATCTTTTCAAAAACAAGACATAACGGTGTATGCTATTTATTATGTCACATTTCAAATGTTTTTTCTATAGTTTGTATCAAATTTTTATGGGGGGTTATTTAAATTTAAATTTATATTTCTTCTTATTCACCTATATAGATGATGTAGGCCTAGGACTTTATGTCCCAAGACCTGGCGTAAGTAGAAAATGATCATTTTGTGCCAGAAATCCTACTGTGTGTAGATGAGAATATGGAGGGAAGACTTTTTTTACAGTATAAGTAGTTGTTCGCTTCAATTCTCCAAAAAAAACAATGATTGTCTTTTCAACCTACTATTGAGGATGTCCTAGTTCTTGTTTATATATAGTACAATGGAGAATCGATGTATAGGTGGAATGGAAATGGCCATGAATTCAGATTCAATATGTGGAACACTCGCACATATTTTTCGCATTTCCAACTAATCCCCTTGTAGTTCAAAATTCGATGAGCCTCTGCGCTAAGCCCTAAGGCTTGACTTCGTGCAAGTGTTTGTTTTATATATTTTTTCAATTTTCTTACTCGAGCCAATAGTTTTCCTAAATATTTTTTCCTTAATCCAATACTTTTCTAGTGAATATATACACCTTGATTATATGGTTGTCGTTGGTTTTCTGGGATTCTATTATTTTGTTGAGATGCATGATTTCTCTTGGCTGGGAGATATTATTGTTCAAGAACTCTCTCAACTGCAGAGGCTTTAGATTGCTATTGTACAAATAAATATAGCTCCATTTCTGTTTTTTTATCTTTGTTCTAACTGAATTTAGAAATTGTGTGGATTGTGGGCTAATGCAAAGTAGCTTTCTAGGGTTTCTACAGTTTGTTTGCTTAATGTTCCATGGGGTTAAAGGATCTTTTAAATTTATCCATTAGGATCATCCGTTTGTTATCATGGAGACAACTCTCTAATGATATACATCTTGGCAACACTTGGATTCTGTGTACAACAATGTTGCTTGAATTATATGTTGCTTTGAAAATACCGGTAGCTTCCTCTTCCCAAATATTTGGTGAATCCTCTGCATGTGTTGATATAGGTGCAATTGGACAACATTTGTTCCTTGAGGGTGATACATTTTTGGTACATGGTATATATTTGATGACCAAAATGCAATTAACATTGCATTGTATTCTTGTGTTTCTTCTTTTTTGTATGTTAGTTAGTTGCCATGATGGTAATCATGGCTTGTTGCAAGGATTAATGGTTGCACATTGGTGTCGTGCATGTGGTGTTGTAAGTTGCAATCTAGAGTTGTTGACCTTTCATGTTATTGGAATGATGTTGAAGCTTACAGAAGGAGGTTATCTCTTTGGTAGAGCTGGAAAGGAGGATGTATCTTTGTAGGGCAAGATGGAATGGTTGCAAATAAAGAATTTACCTTTGAGGAGATAGCTAGGTTTTAGGTTATGTAATTTTTTATTTTTTTTTGTTTTCTAGTGATATTTGAAATTAAAATTAAAAAATTTATTGTGCAATTTAGCTTTTGGGAGACTTGGTAAGGTTGGAAATGAAGAATTTAGCTCTGAGATTGCAAATAAAGAAGTTAGCTATGATGGGATAAATAAATTTTAGATTATAAATTTCCAACATATTTGTGACATTATTAATTTTACGAATATCTTCTTTAACACGCCAACATTGTACTCTTGAACTAGGGATAAACTAGGTTCAGGTTTAGGTTTCTTCCCCATGAAGGAACTTCACCGTATCGACAAAGCCACCATTAAACGCCATTAAAGGAAAGCGATATCGTTTTCTCTTGGAATCCACTCCATTTTCAATCGTCATTTAAGGAAAGGGTTTTTTTTTCTCTGGGCATGGAAGCCATTCCATTTTAAATGTCCAGATATGATTAATTGTCATTTCCAAGGGCTTGAAAAATGTGTTAAATGATTGAATACAATATTAAAACATAGAATCCCACCAGAAGACATCTCTTTTCATTATCAATAATATGGTATTTCTACATTAGGCAATATATTTTTTCACACACAGGAAGGAAATGTGCTTTCCTTGCTTCTGATATATATATATATATATATATATATATATATACAGAGAGAGATTACTGGGCACTTTTCCAAAATACATGGGAATGATTCTAAATACCGATGTAAACTTCTATTTGAGCTCTCTTACTATATTTAAATACCTATCCTATGATGACGGTAATGAAATTCTTTCATATTAATGCTTTGTATGGAAATGGGGTTACTGATTTTCCTGCTTACTTTCAATAGAGTACAATCCATGGAGTACAGGACATAGGAGTAAAAGCATGGATTATTGGCATTTCCTTCTGTTTGACTCTAGGGCATGTGGTATCTAGAAAAGGTAAAACAAACCTCCTCTTGATCACATGTCAAACTAGGCATGGGTATCGGCAACAGGTGGGAACTAATAACTTCCTTCTTGGGATGGGGATTTGAAAAAAGGTGGAAACATATAACAACTCCTTTTCTACGACAAGGTAGAGGAATCTATAAAATACTATTAGTCTGAGATTTTATTTGAACTGGTAAATTCACTGGTTAAATTGTGGTGTATACTGACTACCCCACCCATCCATGGTTTCATTACTTGCTCTTGCCTTACTCTTACTTCCTATTTTCATCCATCCATCTCTGTCCATCCCTAGGATAGATATAAAGCCCTATTTTCTAGGGTGCACTTAATCAATGAAAAAAATGGTTATGCCAACATCAAGGGAAGCCCCTATCAAATTTTTTCATTTAGTAGTGCGTCGGGAGCTTCCCTTCTTGGAGATGTGTTGGATCTTAATGCATAAAGTTCATTTACATTGAGGGTTATCATCGATAAGTAGCTAGTATTATTGCAACATTGGAATTGACATTTTTATGGTAGTTAGTTCCTTAGGTTTTGGAGAGGATATATCCCAAATTCCTACTATTGGGTGGGACATTTCATAGGAAATTATCTAGGTCAATCTTTACAAAGGAAATAAACATATATAATAAAATCCATCCAATACTGAAAACATTTCATACCCAAAAAAAAGTTGTCGGATCTTGTCCATTGGAGGAACGAGTTAGTTGTTTTTTCCAAAGCTCTGTTTCAATCCAAAAGTCAATACACTACTTATAAATATTCCTTTATTTTCTTCATTATCACACTGCTGCGAGTCAGTACATAAATTAGTTCAAATATTATACCCTAATACAATAGAAGCTCTAGATAAGCATGAACTACATAGATCAACATCCTATCAAATTCGAATGTTGTAGATGAACAATCTACATATATATTAATGACTCATTGGAACTATTTTCCATATTTATGTGAAAGAAACAAGTATACAGAACCTGCATGGAAATAATACTCATGTTATTACTAAATGTTTTTCTTGATAGAGATTGGAATTCAAAATTTATTTCAGATTATCATAAAAATATTGGAAACTAATTTTTGTTGATAAAGATTGGCATTCAAAACTTATTCTAGATTATCATAAAAGTATTGGAAACTAATTTATGGAATAGATGTGTAAGATTTTTTCATTTTTATCTTCTAGATACTCACTTGTATTTCTGAAATGAGAGGCTAATATCTAAAAAATTTGTCCTTCTTCTATTTTAAATATCTATAGGTTTAGTCCAGCATTGAAAACTAAAATAAATATATTTTTTGACAAATAAAAAACTATTTGAAGGTGCGAAGAGACAAGCTCTTATGGTCAAAATGAGATCCTTCTCACCGATATCATCTCACAAATTCTTCCTTCTTCCGATCCTCCCTCAGTTGTCCTTTACTACTGATTTTAATTCATCCCATTTGTCCCAGTTGTTCAGTACTTATTTCAATTTATTCCATTTTTACCACAATAAAAAAAATAAGATACCCAAATTCAAGACACGCCGTTTCAAGGTAAAGTCAATTACACATGTTTTTACTCTGTTTTAGAATAAGAGAACTGTTATCAAGCTCCTCTTATTCCATAAATAGAAGGGTTGTCAATTTCAAGGTCATGTTATTTCAAATTTTCCAAACTTTTCACAAGTATAGAATCGTTATATACCAATTTGATGTTAACCTTAATTGTGATTTGAAAAATAATGGCTACTTGGTAGAAACATGATGGTTTTAAATATAATGACTATTTTAAAAATAATGGCCACTAGATGGAAATGTCTCTGATATTTGGAGGAAAAAGGACAAAACCAAATTTGATAAAAACACTAATAACCAATTTCCCTTGCAATAAAATTCCAATGTCTTAAATAAATCAAACAATTCTTAAGATCTAAGGCCACATATCTTGTAGTAATCATCGAGAGAGATGCAAACCATGGTGTCATTGTTTTGTTAGCCAGAAAACCAAAGGCTAATAGAAAAATGTTTTCTAAACTATCTCAAAGTATTCTTGAAAGAGATACGACTGGTGTTGTGATATGTACTATCAAAATATATTTACATTTTGCTAGCAAGTTTGTTAAGAAATATTCCATTAGTTAAAAACACAAGACAAGATAACAATATTTGTAATCAATACTTTGCTTGAGAATATTCAAAACAGGAACAAGAGAAACCATTTTTCCAGGAAACAAGGTGAGAATGCAAAAATAATATTATATCATAGTTTCCAGGTGCACATACCTAAAACAGATTCTAAAAATATATATAAACTACTATTTGTTATGTTCAAAATATATATGTATATATTTGATTTTCTAACAACCTACACAATAACAAATTTTCTTGCATGAACAAAACCTAAAATGCCAATAACTTAAGAAACCAAAGTGTGCTTACAATGCCACAACTCTTGTAATCATCATCCAAATAGATGCATCATCATCCAAAGAGATGCATAATCATGATGTCATTATTTTCTGAACTGAAAAATAAAGAAAAACATAAAAGATATTTTTTTGAGCTATTGAAAGTATTTCTGAAAAGATGTTGATGTATTTGTAACTTCGGAATGTATTCACTTGTATATATTATGTATTGTACCCCGATGTTTATTCCGGGAAGTGTCTATAATATATTTGAGTCATGTCATGCCCCAATGTTCCTATTGGGAGGTTCTATAATGTAAACAAGTCATGTCAAGTCATTGTGGGTAACCCTCCTATTGTTCAAGCATTAAAGTCCCCGTAGTTCCGGGTCACTATGGTTATTAGACTCTCCTAGAGAAGCCGGCCCTAGTGAGTCATTGTCAAGTCAAGAATTAGTATAAATAGAGAGTGAACCTCTCTATTTATCACAAACTCACTCACACTCAGTTGTAGCACATAGCTGAGGAAGAAGAAGTTGTTGGGGCTAGCAAGAAAGAGGGTACTGTTGTTGGGATATCATCTTACTATTTTGGGGGATTTGTTATTTGGTGTTGATTCTATCTCTGAGGAAGTTGTGGGGTTTTCTCATTTATGGTTTCCGTGAGGAAAATCTTTGTGTTCATTGTCTTATATGTTTGATTGCCATGATTTTTATTCTCTCAATTAAGATCCTAAGTTAATGCTAGCTTAAATGATACAAATATAACATGGTGTCATAACTAACTTGAGAAGAAGACACTAAGCAGCTGCGGAAACTAGGGCTTCCTACTTTTTGGATCTCTCTCCAAAAATTTTCAGCAAAAGAAGGTTGGACTGACTCTCCTCCCCAGGGCGCATCATTCTGTCGAAGCAGAATATGATTTTGAGCGTTTTTAGTTTTTGACCCGACACTAGTGTCGAAAACTAGGGATTTTCATAGAAGTGGAATTTTTGAGTGAGCCCAAGCCTGGATTGATCTCCTCCTCGAAATAAAAGTTTAGAGATCAATATCAAATCATTTGGTTGGACAGAACTCCGGAAAATTCAAACCCTAATCTGCTCCTGAACTAGCACTGCAGAAATTCAGCTCCAAATTCAAATCTGACATCTTGACCTGGTAAGATCTAAATCTTTTGTATTTCCATTTGAGGTTCTCATTTAAGATGTCTCATAATACCAAGCTTGATGAAAAGCTTGAGGGAGATGATAACTTCCAAGCCTAGAAGTATAGGATCTCCCTGGTCCTGGAAGAAAATGAGTTGGACTCCTACATCAATGAGGAGATTCCAGTTCTAGAGTGAGATGAGGCTAAGGCCTTACACAATAAGAATTTGGATATGGCTAAGAGGATTATTGCTGATTCAATCAAGGATCACCTCATACCACAGGTGTCCTCCCTAAAGACACCTAAAGCTATGTTTTATGCCCTAACCAAATTGTTTGAAAGAAAGAACATAAAACAGAAGATGACCTTGAGGAACCAATTGAAGAATGTGAAGATCCATAATGCAGAGACCATACAGTCATACTTCACAAGGGTCTCCCAGATAAAAGAACAACTTGAAGCAGTAGATGAAGAAGTGGAGAATGCAGAGATTGTAATGACCACCTTGAATGGTCTCCCTAGGACACGGGACTTTCATTCAAGGGATCTGTGCCAGAAAGAAGTTAGTCAAGTTCAGCAAACTATGGGAAGAATGCTCTCAAGAAGAATCTCAGATAGCAGCTCGAGAAGAAAATATGGGAAATGAAGATCAAGCTCTCATAGTACAATCCAAGAAAACCAGATCTAGCCACCACAGAGGTAAGTACTCTCATCAAAGGAATAACTTTAGAAAGCCTATAGATAAGTCTAAGTTCATTTGCTATACATTTGATCAAAGAGGACACTTTGCTAGAGATTGTCCTAGAAACAAAAGTAGCTCTCACAAGAATAAGGGAAACAAGAGAAGACATCATGCTCATGCTGCAGAGGATGATAAACCTTCCACAAAGAGAAACAGACAAGACAGTGATGATTCTTCAAGTGATGAAGAATATGTTCTGATTTCTACTCTCACAAGAACTATCACACATCGTAGCAATGATTGGCTTATAGATAGTGGTGCTTCCAAACATATGACAAGATTTAAGGAATCCTTTGTGAAACTATCTGAACATGAATCACCTCACAAGGTGAAACTCAGAGATGACTACCAGTATCCAATAAAAGGTAGTGGCGAATCCTCATACAAGCTAGACTCTGGAAAGTCTATCAAGATGAAAGATGTATTGTTTGTACCTAGACTAAAGAAGAACCTCCTCTCCATATCTGCATTGGATGCAAAAGGAATGAGGGTTGCATTTGTAGATGGCCAAGTCCTCATGTGGCCAAAGGGAAAGTATTTCGATGATGTAGTAGTGATCGGGGAACAAGAAGGAGGACTATACAAATTCAAGGGCCAACCGAAACAAGCTTTGGTTCATGACTCGGTAGAACCAAATGAGCTTTGGCATAGAAGGCTTGCACATGTGCATAACAGAGCACTACACTTGCAAGCAAATTTGTTGAAGGTCTCCCAGAAATCCAAACAAAACAAGAAGGTGTATGCAAAGGATGTGCGAAAGGGAAGAACACAAAGAAGACATTTCCAAGTAGCGAGAGCAAGGCAAAAGGAATCTTAGAAATCATCCACTCAGATGTATGCGGTCCAATATCATCCAGTTCACTAAGAGGGTATGTATACTATGTTTCTTTTATTGATGATTTTTCTAGAAAGGCATGGATATAATTTATGAAGAACAAAGATGAAGTATTCAGGAAGTTCAAGGAATTCAAAGCCTTGATCAAGAACCACACTGAAAAGAAGATCAAGACCTTTCGATCAGATAATGGTAGAGAATTCACATCAAATGAATTCAAAGAGCTATGCAAAGACTCAGGGATTAAGAGGGAGTTATCCACTCCATATAATCCACAACAGAATGGGATTGCAGAAAGAAAGAATAGAACGACCATGGAAGCAACAAGGGTCATGCTTCATGATCAAGATCTTCCCATGCATCTATGGGCAGAAGCTGCCAGAACAGTAGTGTATGTATAGAACCGTACTCCACATAGAGTACTCGACAACAAGACACCTAAAAAAGTATTCTCCAACAAGAAACCAAAAGTCATCCATCTCATAATATTCGGCTGTCCTGTATACATACACATTTCGAAAGAAAAGAGGACAAATTTAGATCCTTCAGGAAAGAAGGGTGTATTTGTGGGATACTCTAAAAGCTCGAAGGCTTACAGAATATACTTCCCAGGATTCAAGAAGATTGACATTAGCAGAGATGTAACATTTGACGAAGATTCAGCCTACATCAAATCCAGGAAGAGACTGGCTGAAGAACCTGAAGAAACAAGAGCACCCATAATTCATGATACAACCATGAACGGAGAAGTTCAAGAAGAAGATCGAGAATTACAAGAACCTATAGATCCACCTCAGGAGAAGAATCCTCATAAGAGAAAACCTGCTTGGGTACGTGAAATTATCCAAGGAGCTGAAAGATATGGAACTTCAGAAGAGACACACAGGGGAAGAAAGAGAAGTAGGTCCTGCTCCAGTTATGTAGCCTTACTATGTGACATTATTGATAAAGAACCTTCCAACTATGAAGAAGCGACATAAAGGAAAGAATGGAAGGAGGCCATGATTGAAGAGTATCAATCGATCATGGAGAATGATGTTTGGGATGTTGTCCCGAGACTAGAAGGGAAGTCCATTGTAACTTCCAAATGGATCTACAAGATCAAGCATGCTGCAAATGGCAGCATAGAGAAATATAAAGCAAGATTTGTGGCTCGTGGTTTCTCCCAGAAAGAAGGAATAGATTATGAAGAAACTTTTGCACCTGTAGCCAGATACACTTCCATCATATCAGTACTTTCTCTAGCTGCAATGATGAAATGGAAGATACACCAGATGAATGTCAAGACTGCTTTCTTGAATGGCGTAGTAGAAGAGGAAGTGTATGTGGAGTAGCCACTCAGTTTTGAGACACATGACAAGGATTATCATGTGTGTAGATTGAAGAAATCCCTGTATGGTTTGAAGCAGGCACCCAAGACATGGTACAGTAGAATTGATGGATTTTTATCCAGTTTGGGATTTACCAAGAGTAAAGCAGATTCCAACCTTTACTACAAGGTTGAGGATGGAAATCCAGTGATACTCCTACTGTATGTGGATGATCTGTTTGTAAAAGGTATGGATGGGTTTATTGTTGATACAAAGAGGAAACTTGCTGCCAAGTTTGAAATGAAATACTTGGGTATGATGCACTATTTCTTAGGCATGGAGGTGTGGGAGAGTACGGATGGAATCTTCCTTGAACAAGGGAAGTATGCAGTAGAGATTCTGAAGAGATTCGGGATGATGGACTGCAAGGCCATAACCACACCTATGGCATTGAACCTGAAGCTATTGAGTGATGCTTCATCAGAAGCGGTTGATGCTATGATGTATTGTCAGATGATTAGGTCCTTGATGTACCTGATGAACATGAGACTAGATATTTTCTTTGTTGTGAACACCTTGAGCCAATTCCTGACAGATCCGAGACATGTTCAGTTGATTGTTGCAAAGCATATTCTGATGTACCTAAAGGGTATAGTTGATTATGGGTTCAAGTATGAGGCAAATCAAAAGATTAACCTAGTGGGTTATGTTGATTCAGATTGGGCAGGAAGTGCCATCGATAGGAAGAGCACTTCAGGATTCTGCTTTAGTATGGAATCATGTGTGATCTCTTGGTTTAGCAGGAAGCAGTCCTGTGTGGTACTGAGTACAATTGAAGCAGAATATGTCACAGCTTGTTCAGCTAGTTGCGAGGCAGTCTAGCTGAGAAAGCTACTGTCTGATTTATTTGATCTCCAGCTGGATGCTACTTGTATATATTGTGACAACCAGAGTTGTGTGAAGTTGTCATAGAACCCAGTGTTCCATGACAATTCGAAGCATATCGAGATCAAGTATCTCTATATCAGGGATATGGTGCAGAGAGGAGCAATGAAGCTCTAGTATGTTGCGACGAACGAATAGATAGCTGATGTGTTGACAAAGCCATTGGCTAGAGTGAAGTTTGAGTACTTCTAGGAGAATCTTGGTGTTCTCTAGATCGAGGTTCCCTCCAAAGGGAAATGATGAGACCTAGAACCATTCTGACATGGTGAGAGGATTAGGTTCCTTCCATGGTCAGATGTAAAGGCTAAGCCATTCTTTCATGGTGAGAGGATTTGGTTCCTTCCATGTCAGATGTGAGTGTTGAGCCATTCTAATGTGACTGTAGGATTGGGGGCCTACATGATCAGATATAAGTGTTGAATGCCATTCTTGGAATGGAGGCACCTGGTTAGTTGCCAGGAATACTCAGTCTAGGACTAAGGGCCATTCTGATATGACTGTGGGATCTAGTCTTACATGATCAGATGTGAGTGCATGGCCATTCTGATTTGATTGAGGGATGTGTTCCCACTTGATCATATATAAGGGTTGATGCCATTCTCTAGGAGAATGGAGGCACCTGGTCAGTTACCAGGAATCCTCAGTCTAGGACTGAGATCCCTTTCAATGCGATGTTTTCGAACATGGTCGAATGTAAGTGTAGAGCCTTTCTGACAAGATGAGGTCGGATGTAAGTGCAGAGCCTTTCTGACAAGATGAGGTCGGATGTAAGTGCAGATCTTTTTCGACAAGATGAGGTCGGATGTAAGTGCTGAGCCATTCTAGCGCGATGTGTTTACACATGGTCAGATGTGAGTGTTGGGCCTTTCTGACAAGATGAGGTCAGATGTGAGTGCTGGGAATTCCTAGATGAGGATGTAAGAGCTGGGTGGTCCATTCTTACCTAGGGTCAGATATAAGTGCTGAAGACCTACATGAAGAGTAGGCCTATGACCAACATGAAAAAGGGCTGGCTCTCTATAACTTCCTGTGACAAGAAGAATCGAGAGATAGCACCATTCTGAGATAGCATCGATGATGATGATCCAGACTTGATGATGATATAGATCAAGTGATGATCCAGATGTGATGATGATCCAGACTTGATGATGATCCAGATCAAGTGATGATCCAGCAGTCATGATGATCCAGATCCCATGATGAAGAAGACTTGAAGACGAAGGTGACTTGAAGATCAAGAAGACAAAGAAGACGAAGAAGACTTCAAGATGAAGACAACTTGAAGATGAAGATGATGAGATGATCTAGTCGATACAGAGAAGAAGACCAGTGCTGAAAATTGTGTTGAAATAATACCTTCCTAGTTAAGAGGGAGTGTTGATGTATTTGTAACTTCAGAATGTATTCACTTGTATATCTTATGTCTTGTACCCTGATGTTTATTCCAAGAAGTGTCTATAATGTATTTGAGTCATGTCATGCCCCGATGTTCCTATCAGGAGGTTCTATAATGTAAACAAGTCATGTCAAATCATTTTGGGTAACCCTCCTATTGGTCAAGGGTTAAAGTCCCCGCAGTTCCGGGGCACTAGGGTTATTAGACTCTCCTAGAGAAGTCGGCCCTAGTGAGTCATTGTCAAGTCAGGAATTAGTATAAATAGAAAGTGAGCCTCTCTGTTTATCAGACACTCACTCACACTCAGTTGTAGCGCATAGCTGAGGAAGAAGAAGTTGTTGGGGCTAGAAAGAAAGAGGCTACTGCTGTCGAAATATCATCTTACTATTTTTGGGGCTTTTCTATTTGGTGTTGATTCTATCTCTGAGGAAGTTGCAGGGTTTTCTCCTTTATGGTTTCCCCGAGGAAAATCTTTGTGTTCATTGTCTTACGTGTTTTATTGTTGTGCTTGTTATTCTCTCAGTTAAGATCCTAAGTTAATGCTAGCTTAAATGATAAAAATATAACAAAAGAGACAAGGTTGGTGTTGAGAGATATGATTAAGCAAAATATATTTACATTTTTCTAGCAAATCTGGAAAAATAAATAAATAAACAAATTATAGTGTAATTTTCCATAGTAGATATGCTTTCCAAATTCATCTAGGTGTCACTCAAATGGTGCTTCACATGTTGTCATTTTCAATCCATGTTTATGTTCTAATCGTCCTCCTTCTTGGTTTCCCTGCCTTATCCTAGACTGTGCTCCACGCCAACGTTGCAAGGAGGTATGGATGGTGCTCCACTCTATGTTTGGTAACATCCTCAACCAGACCAATTGCTTGAAGGTAGTGAGCATCCTAATAGCTAGCAATAAAAGAAACATGAGGTAGGCGAGGTTCAGCTTCGCACAGTCTCAGTTCCAGTCACGGTTTCAATGAGTAGCTAGCTTTACTTTTTTATTTTCCATTGGTTGGATAAGCTCTTCACTTGATATTTATCTTTGGTTGCAATAGCAACACCTTTATAATGACGTGGTTTGAGATGGTTGGGTGTTCAACAACCAGTGATTCTGATAATTAATATGAACTCAAAGTTTTGCATACCTATCTATGACTCAACTCATCCATAAGTTCATTGGTAAAAGTTAGGAGATCACCTATTTAACTTATATTATTCACCGCATAGTGTATTAGTGGATGATGGTGGTTCACTAAGGCTCATCAACACTTTTAATCGCAGCCCCAACTGGTGGATGTCTGGTAAAAGACACTAAAACACGAGTGGGTGTTGAAACTACTCTATGCATGCCCACAATGCATATAATTGATTCCTTCTCATTCAAAGCTACCAAGTATGGAAACATTGGTATGGGTGGATCGTTTAAGTATGGAAAAATAGATCAAAATTTTTACTTTATTGGTGGTTGACTCCTTACTCAACACGTTTAGGAAATTCATTCAGTCACAAGGGTAACAGATTCCTCCTGACTAAATTCCATAAATTTTATTCAACAACCATATAATGGTTTCTAATTGTTTTAAGTACAGCCCAGTACTTTATCTATTTAGTTGAGACTTCATATGTTTAGTTGAATAGGGAAAGGATTCTAGTTTACAATAAAAAGGTGTTTTGAACAAGTATTTATGTAAACCCTACAAACCTCCATAAACTACGTTTTAGAAAAATCATCCCTTCTTTTAACAAAAATGCCTAGATTTTGCTTGTTGTGGGTTTAGTATTCCTGAATGGGAAGACCTCCTCATCATTGCTCATGCAGAAGAAAGACATGTTAGTATTTGATTTGAAGAGATTGCTTAATCAAATTTATTTATAAATTTATTTAATCAAATATATTTATAAATTTATTTGATTTTTTTCATTTATAATATATAAAATATATATATATAATTAAAAATAATAAAAAATTTAAGATATTTTTTAATATATTTAAGTAATATAAAATTTATGTTTTATTATTATGGTGCATTCTACAACTTGCTCCATGAGATTTTGATTAAAAAATATATGCAAGTTTGGGTATAAGCAATTACAAAAAATAATAGATTTTTAAATGAAAAAACATTACAACCAAAATCCATCACAAATTAGTGACTTAGGCTTTCAAAACTGTCGAATTGCTTACACCTTTGCAAATGAGAAGCATTATTATTTTTTTAAATTTAATCTAAAACATGTTGGAAAAACTATCAGGAAAAATTGTAAAACTTTTAAACTACATCATTACAAAATGACTTGAAAAGGTTTCAGAATTTGTGACTGTTACACTGGAAACAACAACCAATATTTATGTGACACATCCACTGCAACGTCGAGATTTTATTTGAGATTTCATAGCTCGCGAGATTTTACAGGGTTTTGTTGGGAATGGTTTATACGAGGAATTGACTTCACGAAATCACTTGCATAGTGTTGGCCTTGGATCATCCAACCATTGGCACTATTCTATTATATTAAAATTTCAAAATATAATTTTCAAATATCATAATTTTTATATTTATTTTTATATCAATGTAGTGATGTTTAAATTATTTAAAATTGCTTAATAACATTTTGAGAAGAGTGGAGATTTTATGATGCTTAAATGTGAGACAAACAACATTAACACTTGATACGCTATCAAATACATATCAAAAACTAATAAAAATTGTTCAATATTGCATTATATTTACATCAAAATAATGATTGTATTGTAAGTATCAAAAGTAACACTTTACCTTCAAAATTGATTTAACATCTCATTAGATTTACAAATATGTGAAAGGCACCACATCAAAGGGATGTTTATTTAAGGCAACATCATTGAAAAGGTGTTTGTTTATTAAAGGAGCCACCTTTGATGGAGTGGGAACAATAGAGCATTGGGGATTCTGCAAATCATAAGTGGAGTATATATGTTTTTTACGTGAATTCTAGATCCATCCTCGTCATATTAATAAAATATATAAATGTTAGATTTAACGAAAATAAAAATCCAATAAAATGATTAATTATTTTTTCTTTATAACATTTTATATTAGCTACACATAATCTTTTCTATTAACTCCGAGAATCAAGGAACATGTAGATTTGGCCATGTGAACATATTAAGATCTTGTTTCTATTTAACTAAGTCAAAGTTTATTGTTTATTATGAGTTGAAATGTATGGGTATACCTTAGTAAAGTTTCAAAGGGTAGAGTTTTCATTATGAATATTTTCATCTTGTGTATGGTTAATGTTATAAGAGTAATACTTTTTTTAAGCTATGAATTATTGTTTATGGGTTAAAGTTATTGTGTATGGGTATATGAGAAGAAGTTGTTAAATATTTTCATTCATGTTTTGTTGGATGAAGTAGACTTTGTTTCTACAACTTAAGTTTTCTAGAGTTTTTAGTTAAATTTATTGCTAATTAATAAAAAATACAAACACTACTATGATGTAATACAATAACACTATAAATCAAGACACTAAGCATAAAGTTAGTTCTATTAACTATAAAAATAATTCAACACATAATTGGTGATTTGAGAAGCATCTTGTTTGCTAAGTATGGTAGTGTGTATTTTACACTGTTTATTTGAATATGGTGCTATTGTTTTTCAATATTGTCTTCTCATTTCTATCCTCAATGTCACACAACTCAAAAAAACATGCTACTCTATTAAGAAAGAACATGATATTATGTGGGTTTTGTTATTATAAATTAATTGTTTTACATATATATGATGTGACAAGAGTCATTTTTGTACATTTAAAAAAAATACATAATTATTATAACAAAGAATCATCTTTGGTTTTCATTAATAAAGTTACTTAGTGCTTTTGAATATGTGTATAAGGTATCCCAACTAGCAGTCTACAATAGATAATACTTTTAATCATAACATTAGTTGAATGGTAGACGAGTTCTTAATGAAGTTGCATTGAGTTTAAACATTTCATTATAGCATGGTGGGAAACTTGGTTGGCATTAGCATTATATAGAGACAATGGACTTGCTCTTTGTTGAGCATTTGTCTTGGCATTTCAAAGCCAACATTGTTCAAACCATGGAATAAATTACATTTATGTAAGTTGGAGAATAACTAAGTAGAGAGATGCAACTTCAATTTCTTTTGTGTTTCAAAGATAATTAATCAATTATTATTTTGTAGTGTGTGTTAATGAAATTGAGGGGCCATAGACTTACCATATGAAATACTTAGTCATTGATTTTAATGTTTTAACTCAATTGATTACCCTAGCAAATATAGGGAAAATAGAAAGGTACACTCTCCATATGGGTGTTCACGGATAGGTGTGAAATAACTTATAGCTATGATGCCTTCCTCATTTATCAAGTAACAAAAGAATTAAATAATTATTTGCATTTCTTTTCTCGTCAAAATTATCTATGACTTTGTACTAATTTGATTTCTACAACTTCCATCTTAAAACAACAACTATTGGCAATGTTGAGGACATTGCCACCTCGTGGCTCTTGTTTTAATATACATGTTTCCATTTTCTAAAACTAAAGCATGTATATATTTCATTGCGGCCTTCTGAGTGATCTAGTTGAGATTCTTTTATGTTGGTGATCTCGCTTCTTCCTTAGGAGTTGCCACATGGTGGTCTATTTTCTTAGCAATGTGGTAAACACTTGCATTTCATTAGCATTTACATCATCAAAGGGCATGATCTATTGTTAGCCCCTTTTTTTCCATTTTCTTGATCTAACTTATGGCAAGTGCAAAAATAAAAATATTCCTTGACTTAAAAATCCTAGCAAAAGTAATGTTAGAAAACATTTAATTTATACCTTTCATTAATACTTTTGCTTTTTTTTTCAAAATGAGTTGGTCTCATGTTTTCATTCCTTGATAAACCTTTGAATTATGCTCTAATATTTCAATACCTATAAAAATAATTGAAACATAAAATTATCATAATTTCTGAGTTTAATTGCAAAAATAAACTTATATACAAACCCTATAAATATATACAACTCTTCATGTTTTGGAAGTTTTCCATTCAAATGAGTGAGCCCAATATGTTATATTTTTAATAACTCACTAATATTGAAAAGAGCCATCATGTTTCACCATAACATAAACTTATCCAAAACAAATTATATACATACAATCCTATTTTTGTTTAATGAATTTTTGAATGAAGAGAAATTAATATACTTATTCGAGATCGTTGCCTTTAGGGAGTAGAGTTTGTAAATATTTTTTAGTTTACTGGAGTAAAGGGTTGTTCTTACTTAATAAAAAAAAGCCACTTTTAAGAAATAAGAAATAACTTTAATTGAACCTAGAGTAAGGGATCAAATTCTTGAGGTGTAACCCTTTTTAAAAATGTAAAAAAATTAATATAAAAAAGTTTACACCTCCAAAAATTGGATCTCTCTCTCAAATTAATTAATTTATCCAATTTACAAGTATAATAAAACACTAGTACATTCACGCTAATTGTGTTTAGTGAATGCCAATAGGCCACCTGTCATTGTTTAAGCCACCTGGATTTAAAAATAAATTTAAAGCAATAATTGAAAAAACAAAAAGTGAGTTAAATGATTAAATGGTTAAGCATCAATTGAACTTAGTTAAATGGTTCTAGTTAACCATTTAACTAAGCTCATTTAATCTTAATCAATATGTATATGTATTTAAGCATAACAATATAGACTACCATAAAATGAATCTCGCATGTACACTTGTTACATCCGAATTAATCTTTTTAATTTGTTTAATAAAACCCAAAATAGAAGATATAAACACCTATCAATATAATAAATGTACAAATAAACTAATTTATAAATATAATAAAACCAACGTTACTTAATAAACTAAATACATTTTATTTGGAATAATAAACTAAATACATTTTATTCAACCACCAAAAGGAGCATCAACCAATTTTGTGATAGTATAGAGATAGAGATTGAAAATGGGAAGATTTAAGTGACTTGATTTTATTTTGTTGAAAGAACAAAAAAATATTATAAGAATGCACGCTTTTGAATGAAAATTCAAGTTGAGTAAAAATTGATAGCTCATTCAATTGAAAAATTATCAATTCATCTTTAATCCTTAAAATAATTCTTTAAACGTGTAGATTAAGTCAATTATAAATATGTTGAATTTGAATCTATTTAATTCATAAAAAGATAAAATAATTGAAATTGAAAGATTGTTTTAGACAAAAATTTAACACTTTGTAAAATGAATACTTATTACAAAACTGAAATTATCAATTCCTTTTCATAGTATTATGTGTTTCATTAAGGCACAATTAAACTGGAAACGAACAAGATTCAATTAAATTATTTAAAATTTTCCAAAGATTGTGTAATTATGAAAAGGTAAGATTTATATCAAACCTTTAAAGATAGAAAAATTCAATAAGTGATTCAAAATAAAAACTTAAAGCTAAATTCCATTATTTCATATGTAATTTTGTAGGACATAGATTGAAATCACTAAAATTGTGTTTTAGTTAAAAAAAATTGATCCGTAAAAATGTTTAAAAATTCATTTTCTTATAGGAGGATAAAAATTGGCGAGGTTATTAAAACTACATGTTAGTCAAACTTAATCAAACCAAAGCACATAATTAACTCGGATAAGCTTAAGTAAGAGGATGTAAGGATTGTTGAGCAACCAGGAAGCTAAAAGACTCAAACGTCAGAGATGAGCCATACCTTTAGATCTCAATTTCATAAAGGATAAACTTAAAAGAACCGATGAGCCGAAAATCAAATGTCTAAGAAGGGAAATCACCAAATCATCAAAACATCGCCCCATAAAGAAACAACATTCATAGTAAAGAATTAAAGGAAGGAAAGAATCATCAAATCACCTTTCCGAATCAAGCAAAAAGAGTAAAAGGGAGATGAAAAACAAGTATTTACAAAATTCAGATGGGGGCCCCTTAATTTTTCTCAAAAAACTAGGGGAAGTTGTTGGTGGCCCAACATGGTCAGAGAAACAAACAATGGAAATAACAATTTTTCTCAAAGAATACCAGGGTGTATTTTCTACAGATTACAAATACTTAAAGGGCTTGTTACAAGAAATGAGAGAAATGAAGATCAACATTATGTCAGATGTAAACCATGTTAAGAAGCGACCATATAAATTAACTCATAAATACAAAGAAATAGTAAAGAAGGAAATTGAAAATATGTAATCCACTGGAATTATATATTCAATTAATCAATCGAAGTGGGCTATCCCAATGGTCATCGAGCCAAAGAAACATAATCCGAAAATACTTCGGATTTGTGTCGACATTAGTGGATTAAATAAAGTAACTCTTACATATTCGTTTTCAACGCCCTTTATAGACGAAATAATTAATGAAGTATCATATCATGAATGCTACTCCTTCACACATGGATTTTCAAATATAATCAAGTACCCATAGCTAAAGAGGATCAACACAAGAGTACATTTGTGTGTGAATTTGGGTCATTCACATATAAAGTTATGCAATTTGGACTGAAAAATATGCCAACCTTTTTTTCTAGAATCGTCATAAAATATTTCCAATAATTTTTTTACAAAACCATGGTTGTTTATTTTTATGACTGGACCATTTATACCATCATAAAAAACCATGTCAAGTGGCTTTGACTAAGGCTAGAAATATGTATACATATTCATCTCTCCTTAAAAATAAAGAAGTGTATTTTTTCCATTCCCATCAGAATGCTTTTGGGACATGCTATTTGCAAAGAATGTATCAAAGTTGACTTGGATAAAATCAAATACATCCTTTATCTAAAGCCACCAGTGAATCAGAACCAATTGATAATATTTACTACAACAAATACATGTGATTAGATCCCTTTTTGCTTCCCATGATTGTTTTAATGCATTTTTCTTCATATTTTCAAAAAAAGTTGGTGTTATTTATTGGGATGGTGCTATTATTGGAATTTTTCATGTTGGCCATACCAAATCGACAGTAAAGTTAGTGCTAAATAGCACTATTGTTAGCATTGAATAAAACTTCCATATTAATTTCCTATTTATCTCCTTCTATTTAGTCCCAACTTTATTAAAAATTCCAATTTAACATCCTATTGAGCTCATTTTTTATCTTCTCTTCTTATGACCTCTTTTTCTCCTCTTTCAACATCATGTTTAGCTCCTAGTTCCGCTTCCAATTTAGCTTCATTTTTATCATCCTTTTTAGCTTCATTTTTAACCTCTAGTACTGCTTCCAAGTTTATGTCTACTATTCCTAAATAGTTAACTTAATGAGGTCTTATGGGTTAGGAGATTATGGGATATATGGATTAGGGGTTAAGGGATTATGGATGAGGATTTAATGGAATAAGGGTTAAGGTCTAAGGGATTTGGGGCTTAGGGGTTATGTAGTTTAATGGTTAATGGATTAAGGATTATGGGTTAAGGGATTAACATTTAATGGGTTAGGCGTTAGGGATTAGGGGTTTAGCGGTTAAGGGATTAGGGAATAAGGATTAGTCCTTAAGGGATTAAAGGAAAATCGATTAGGGGTTAGGACATTCAAGGATTATGACTTACATGATTAGGGCTTAATGGTTAATGGAATAGGGGTTTAGGGCTTAAAGCTTAAGGGATTAGGGATTATGGGTTAAGTAAATAGGGATTAGGGATTATGGGTTAAGGGAATAGGGATTAGGGATTATAGGTTTAGGGTTTAAGGGATTATGGGTTTATGGGTTTAGGGTTGAAGGGTTAAGGGATTAGGGCTTAGGGCTTAGGTAGTTTAATGGTTAAAATATTATGGATTATGGGTTAAGGGATTAATGCTTAAGTTATTAGGGCATAGGGGTTTATGTATTAAGGAATTAGGGATTAAGGGTTTAAGGGTTAATGGATTAGGGGTTACGAGATTTAGGGCTTATGTGTTATGGGATTAGGGATTAGGGGTTTATAGCTTAAGGGTTAAGGGATTATGGATTAGTGTTTATGGGATTAAAGTTCAAGGGCTTAGGTATTAGGGGATGGTGGGTTTTAAAGGGAAAGGCCCTAGTGATTATGGTTTAAGGGAATTTTATTTTTAAATTTATAATTGTTTTCTTATTATAAAGTTTATTTTACAATGTGTGATCTAATTTTTATATATATTTTAATTTATATCGATTTGGATCATTATATAAGTTAATTTAAAACATATTATTGATATTGAATATTCATGTTTTGATTGAAATAGGAAACTAAAATTGAGCTTTAAATTATAAAAATTTCATGTAATTCTAGGTGAATAATTTTTTTCTCATTTAATTCTTTTATTTCTAGTTATGCACATTAATATTTTATTAAGTTACGTGTCTTCACAAAAATGTTAATACAAAATGAATGGAAGAAGCATATGAAAATTAAAATTAGGGTTTGTTGCTTTAATGGTTAATTGCAAAGGGATTATAATGGGTCAAGGGCTTAATGTATGACATCCATTGACCATCTACAATGAGCAACCAATGGATCAAATGGTGCTTGTATGAGTAGAAATTTTACATGGTCAGACAAGACACATGCCTTGATGTTATGGGAGGGTGTCAAGACTCAAGAATTTATTATGTCCCCACATAATATTTTACATCATCCACATTTACATCAATGTTCAACATGCATAACTCATTGTCATCATTCGTCATTCTTGTCTATAGAATATTTCTCGGAACACTATTGAAATGGCATGGAACTTCTAATACGCCCATCAACAATATCATCCATCAACCCCACACAATGAGTAGTGAATTGGGACAACTTTCAAATTTCTTGAAATTTTACATGGTTACACTAGGCGCATGACTTGACGGTATCAGAGGGTTTTAAAATTAAAGGAAATAATTTCATCATAATGGTTGTAATTTCCATTTTCATCATGACCCAATTTTTCCATCCATGGAAATAAATATCAAACCCGACATAGCCATCTTTGCAATGAAACAACAAATGAAGATGCCAATTTACATGTCTTTTCCTTTTTCTTGTAGCAATCTTCAAGATGGTTAAACCATGATTCTATTAAGTTAATACATCCCAAAATAATTTTATAGGGGCCAACATCTAAGTGGTCTAATGGTTAATTTCTTAGGGATTATATCGTGTCAAGGGAATAAATGACATCGATCGACCCTGAACAATGAGCAATGAATGGGGCCAATGTTGAAGTTTCTTGAAAATGTGCTTGTATTTGTAGAAATTTTACATGGTCAGAATAGACACATCCCTTGATGGTATGTTAGGTTTTCAAGACTCACAAATGTTAGATGTCACCACATAATATTTGATATTGTCCATGTTTCCATCAATGTATGACATGCACGTCTCATTGTCATCATTCATCATTCCCGTGTATAGAATATTTGTCGGAACTCTGTTGAAATTTCATGGAACTTTTAACATGCCTATCAACAATGTCATTCATTGACCCCACACACTGAGCAGTGAATGGGTCCAATGTTTAAATTTCTTCAAAATGTGAATGTATGCATTGAAATTTTACATGGCCAGACTAGGTGCATGCCTTGCCGGTATGGGATGGTTTTAATACTAAAGGAAGACATTATCATAATTATGGATATAATTTCCATTTTCATCATGACTCAATTTTTCCATCCATTGAAATAAATATCAAACTCAACATACCCATATTTGCAACAGAATAGCTAATGAAGATGCCAAATTCCATGTATTTTCCTTTCTCTTGTGGCATTCTTTGAGACAATTAAACAATGATTCTATTAAGTTAATAAATCCAAAAATAATTTTATAGGGTCCAACATGCAAGTGGTTTAATGGTTAATTTCTTATGGACTATATCGTATCAAGGGATAAATGCCATCGATCGACCCTAGACAGTGAACAATTAATGGGGCCAACGTTGAAATTTCTTGAAACTATGCCTGTATATGTATAAATTCGACATGGTTAAACTAGAAACATGCCTTGATGGTATGGGATTTTTTCAATGCTCAAGTATTTGCAATGTCCCCACATAATATTTGAGATCATCTGCGTTTCCATCAACGTTCAACATCCACATCTCATTTCCATCATTTTTCGTTCCCGCCTATAGAATCTTTGTCAGAACTCTATTGAAATATCATGGAACTTCTAACATTCCCATCAACAATGGGGATTGAATGGGGCCACAACTTTGAAATTTCTTCAAAATGTGAATGTATGCATTGAAATTTTACATGTTTAGACTAGGTGCATGCCTTGATGGTATGGGAGGGGTTTAAGACTCACATTAGAGGAAATTTCAACTCAAAATGGGCCTCCTAAAAAAACTTAATAAAATAATATTTATTAATTTTGGAGGAAGAAAAGAAAAAAACTACTTTTTGGTTTGTATTTTCGACATATCTCCCCGTGTTTTTACTCAAATTTTAATCAGGAGAGCTCGTTGGATGTAGAATTAAATACCGACTCGGCATACTTTTGACGGACCCCTCTACCCCAAAAACAATAAATACCTGAAAAAACGTGATGATGATGATGGCATCATCACGTTTTTCAGGTATTTCTTGTTTTTGGGGTAGCGGGGTCCGTCAAAAGTATGCCGAGTGGGTATTCGTTGGATGCAGAATTTAATTCCACATCCAATGAGCTCTCCCGATTGAAATTTGAGTAAAAACATGGGGGAGATATGTTGAAAATACAAACAAAAAAATAAGTATTCTTATGATACCTATCCCCAAATTTATATTAAAAAGGTGTTTAAGACCTATACGGTATTTCAAATTTAAAGAAATTTCATTGGCTAACTCATGATGACATGGAATTTGAGTTAAAGTTAAAAGGCCCATTTTGAGTTCAAATTTCCTCTAATGAGGACATCATTCTCATAATCAGGGGTGTAATTTCCATATTCACCATGGCCCAATTTTTCCATCCATGCATGGGAACAAAGTTCAAACCCGACATACCCATATTTGCAATGAAACAACTAATGAAGATGCTAATTTCCATGCCTTTTCCTTTTTCTTGTGGCATTCTTCTAGATGATTAAACCATGATTCTATTAAGTTAATACATCCCAAAATAATTTTATAGGGTCCAACATCCAATTGTTTTAATGTTTAATTGTTTAGGGATTATATCGAGTCAAGGGATAAATGACATTGATCGATCTTGCATAGTGAGCACTGAATGGGGCTAACGTTGAATTCAAACTGTGCCTATATGCGTAGAAAATTGACATGGTAAAAATAGACATGTGCCTTGATGGTATGGGAGGTTTTAAATACTTAAGGATGTCTGATGTCCCCACATCAACTTTGGAATCGTCCATGTTTCCATGAACGTTCAACATGCGCCTCTCACTGTCATCATTGGACATTCCCTTAGTATAGAATACTTGTTGGAATTGTATTTTAATTTCATGGAAATTCTAACACTCCCATCAACAATGTCATCCATTGACTCCACACAGTGATCAATGAGTGGGGCCAACGTTGAAATTTCTTCAAACTGTGAATGCATGTATTGTAAATTTACATGGTTAGAATAGGCACATGCCTTGACGGTATGGGAGTGTTTTAAGACTCGACAAAATAATTATCATCATAATGGATGTAATTTCCATTTTCATCATAATAATTTTTATCATGAACCAATTTTCCATCCATGGAAATAAATATTAAACCCAACATACCCATCTTTGCAATGGAACATCTAATGAAAATGTCAATTTCCATGTATTTTCTTTTTTCTTGTGGCATTCTTAGAGATGATTAAAACATGGTTATATTAAGTTAATACATCCAAAAATAACTTTATATGTTCTAACATGAAATTGTTTTAATGGTTAATTTCTTAGGGATTATATCGGGTCAAAGGTTCAACGACATTGATTGATCCAGCACAGTGAGCAATGAATGGCCAAATTTGAAATTTATTTAGACTGTTCTTGTATGCATCGAAATTTGACATGGTCAAACTAGAAAAATTCCTATATGGTATGGGATGGTTTCAAGACTCAAATATGTCTGATGTCTCCACATAACCTTTGATATTGTCCACGTTTCCATCAAAGTTCAACATGCATGTCTTGTTGTCAGCATTCGTCATTCCCGTTTATAGAATATTTGTTGGAAATCTATTGAAATGTCAAGGAAAATATAAAATTCCCATAAAAAATGTCATCCATTGACCCCACATAGTGAGCAGTGAACAGGGCCAACGTTGAAATTATTCAAACTGTGATTGTATGCGTCGAAATTTTACATGGTTAGACTAGGCCCATTCCTTGACGGTATGGGAGGGTTTTAAGACCCAAGGAAATAATTCTCATTATCAAATATATAATTTACATTACCATCATAATCATATTCATCATGACCCAATTTTTCCATCAATGGAAAAAAAATCAAACCCGACATACCCATCTCTTCAGCGAAACCGCTAATGAAGATGCCAATTTCCATGTCTTTTCTTGTTTCTTGTAGAATTATTCGAGATGATTAAACCATGATTCTATTAAGATAATACATCCAAAAATAATTTTTAGGGCCCAACATGCAAGTGGTTTAATGGTTAATTGCGTAGTGATTATATCAGGTCAAGGGATAAACGACATTGATCGACCCTACACATTGAGCATTGAATGGGGCTAGCATTGAAATTTATTCAAACTATGCCTATATGCATATAAATTTGACATGGTAAGACTAGAAATGTTCCTTTATGGTATGGGAGGGTTTCAAGACTCAAGGATGTTTGATCTCCCCACATAATCTTTGAGATTGTTCATGTTTCAATCAACGTACAATATGCACGTATCAATGTCATCATTTGTCATTCCCATCTATATAATATTTGTCTAAAACATATGAAATGTCATATAAATTCTAACACTCCCATAAACAATGTAATCTATCAACCCCACATAGTGAATAGTGAATGGGACCAACATTGAAATTTCTTCAAAATGTGAATGTATGCATTGAAATTTTACATGGTCAAGCTAGGGGAATTCCTTGACAGTATGGGAATTTTTAAGACTCAAGGACATCAATATCATAATCATTGATGTAATTTCCATCATCATCATAATCATATTCATCATGACCCAATTTTTCCATCCATTGCAACACAGATCAAAACTGACACTACCCATCTTTGCAATGAAACCGCTAATGAAGATGCCAATTTCTATGTCTTTTCCTTTTTCTTGTGGAATTATTCGAGACCATTAAGCCATGATTCCTTTAAGGTAATGCATCCAAAAATACGTTTCTAGGGTCTAACATGCAAGCGGTTTAATGGTTAATTGCTTACGGATTATATCGGGTCAAGGGCTTGGTGAAATATTTCAATATGTTTTATAATATAATTTAATGAAAAAACATTGCATACATTTATCCTAATGGTTTGGATTTACATTTTTCCTAATGTGAAATGCACTAATCCATTGTGAATATATTTTTCCTAATGGTTTGGATTTACATTGTTTTACATATACGATATAGGTAATTATATTTTTTAACTATTGCATATTTAAAGTATTGTTATTCAATAGGATCTTCATATTAATTCAGTATGAGTCTAAAAAATAAGCTAACAACACCTCTAAACCATTATCAACCAATAAATTACCCATAACCATGCTAACTCGTAATTTCCATGTAATCCTAATATTTTTTGCCAACAATTCATACCGAAGTTTGAACACTTTAAATATTTTGCAATAGGTAATTTTTATCAACAAAAAAATACTAAAGTGTTTCAAAGTGTAGACCATAAAAATAATCATTTTTTAAATAGGGATTACAAATCATTCTGAAATTTTAGAAGTCTTGATCATTAACATTATTGTCTAGAATAATGTTATCCAGTCTATCATTATCAATCTTCATATATTCTTTCAAGTATTTAATATTATTCTTGCTACACCATACCGCTAAGGTGGTATTTTTATCATCTTCATCTTCATCATCATTGAAACTTGAGTGTAGACCATCTATATTGTTACCAAATATATTTGGATCATCATTTTCTATACCATCCATATTGTTGTCTTCTACAAGATCATCTATGTTTGGAGTGTTTACTTCTTGTTCTTGAACATAACCATCTTCAACATCATTGTGGATGTCAATTTATTCAAATTTGTCTTACCCCTCTCTCTCATTTTGTTGGCCACCATTGTTATATTAAGTATCCACTGAGACATCACTAAATACACGCCTTAGTCTTGGATCATAATGTATGAAAAATACCCATTTCGGTTCCAAAATATCTTCATAGAAAAATACTTGCACATGAACGACATACATATATTAGACCTATGTTATAAAAAATTTATTGATGAATAAAGACACACACACATATTCACAATAAACTATTAATTAATAGATTAATGATCACTACTACCTTTTGTTTGAGTTAAAGAAATACCTGCTCACAATGAATTGGTAGAACATAAGGCTCTGTATCCTCCGATAGGAACCTTGATGAATCTATAGAAAAAAATACACCATGGGTATCATGTCTTTGTGTCCTCTTAAATGCTTCATACCATACACACTTAAAAATAAACCATTTAAAAGAGTAGTAATCCAACTCAATAATTACTTGGATTTTCCCACCATATTATAGATTCCCTTCAATAATATCCTTATCTTTTGAGCTTACTCGACTGGATTGCTTGAAATCAACCATGAATCCATAATCAAAGGATCGTCTCTTTATAGCTACTCTTTATACATGATAATTTCGACCATATGCCCACATTGCAGGATATTTCATCTCCTGTGAAATGCCATTTATTTGAATGAAAACAAAAATAATGACGAATATTTAAATACTTAGTAGTTTCAAAACTATATTCAAACAACATTTTGAAAAATTGCAACTGTACCTTTATTTCACATCCTCTAGACATGTTGATTTCAACTCATGTTATGTTTAAACCAATACTCATTGTCATAGCTGATTTTACCACACCTGGTGAATCACACTTGTATAGCCTTCCCCTATCCCTCTGCAGACTCTTTGGACCCCATGTACCTTTTTTATACCTTTGATGTTTCCAATATCATCCCTAAAAACATGCTTAAATTGCTATACACGACTTTTAAACCCTTTCTCGCGTATATACACGGGTTTGACCCCTAAAAGCGCATACATTGGGATGTGTGCAAAAGACCAAATTCTTTTGGCATTTTCCTTGACATAAATCTGACTCACTTGTCTCCTGGCCATCCATATGCCTTGAGATCGCTCGGATTCGACCCTTCATTGCCCCATTGAAGAGATATATAAGAAACCCTTTAGATACATCAAAAAACATGTGAGAATTGAGAGCAAAGAAACTATAGTCCATTGTTGCCGGAACTTATGCTTGAGTCTGCATCCCTTTGTCCCTTGGAGCACTTTGGTGTTCTTCCCAAGCTTTCCTTTTGCTTATGAGATTTCTATCGAGAGATGGAGGATTGAGGTGGTGGAGGCCCAAGTGGGGGATTCAATTTCTCTGATTCGTAGACGTGCCGACAGAGGTTGTATTCATTGTAATCTTTGATTTTATATTAATAGAAATATATTTTCCTGTCCAATAATGTATGTTTGAATGAATATTTTATCCATTCAAATTCTTATACGTTGTTGACTGTATATGCTAGAGTAGATCTAACACCAATATATATAGCATGCTTGTCTTGTTTACTGATTGTTGAGGAAGTAATTTATCAATTCAAGCTGGAGTTGGAAAGCTCAACGGGGATCTACTTCTACCATCCGAAATAAGGTACGAGTTTTTATCCTTTAGTGTTAGATATTTGATTTCTCTTGCATATTGGAAAGGATTGATTTCTAGATTCAAGTTGTCTATTGTGGTACCCCAAGCCATAGGAATTTCTCTCTGTAACAGAATTGGCGACTCCGTTGGGGATGTTCCTTGTTTTTCTTTGAGGTTTAGGAGCACAATGTGCTTGATATTATTGACTTGCTCTTTGTTTCTCCTTGTTTCTGTGTTTCATTTTATAGTATTTTCATCCATTGACACTCCCCTTTATTGGTTTGACCCTTGGCCTTCTTTTTACCACTGTCTTCTCTGTATATGCAGGTTTTTGGCCAAAAGTCACGTACATACACGAATTTTTCACCAAAGTCGCGTATATACGCAGTTGTTCTTTAAACAGTTGCGTACATCCTCCCTTTTGGTGAGTTTGATGTTGTGGGAAGCTCTTGGGTGGGTTGTGAGTGTGGTTGGGTCTTCCTTGGGTCTGATGTTGTCTGTTCGATGCTTCTTTTGCAACCAGAGACCGATTTTTCATTGATTTTTCTTTGAAAGTAGTTTTAGTCATTTTTCCTTTTTGTTTTTCCATTAGTGCATTACTCTTTTTGTCTCGGTGTTTTACTGGGATTGTGTTTTATACTTGCTATAGAGACTGAGAGTTTTAGATGACTTTTATTGCATTTTTCATTCTTTTATATTGAAAAATACAAGGTAGTTGCATTTTTTGCATATGGATTTGAGGAGATACTTGCATTGGATTGCTTGGATGAGAGTTTTATTTAGGCTTTCATATAGGAAGGATTTCATTGGCATTCAGAAAGGAATATATATTTATGCATCTCATGTAGTGGCCTACCTTGTTTTTCATTCTAAAAGATTGCACTTAGCGTTGCTTGTTAGGTGTGCACTTTTATTTCACTGTTGAGTCTTCATATCATTAGTTGCATGACCATTTCCCTTTGAGTAATTACAGCCAATTAAAATCAACGCATAATTTAAAATGGATTACACTATTTTCTTTGATAGGGTACACCAACAAGATTAGGTTTTAGGGTCTTGGAATAGTTCATTGTGAGTAAATTCTCCAAGACCACTAAACAACAACATGTATGTGTCTGTCCAGGTGAGAGTGTGAAATTCCTTGATATAATTAGTGTCTCTCAGGATCCTCCTCTTACAAGGGAGTTAAGCATGAAGCAGTGTGAGTGGTTATTGATTGGGATGACCCCTAGTCATAATTGAGTAGCACCGGAGATATTTCCAGGATTGTATTCGTATTTGGGGGATCTTTTGAGAGTTTCAGGCTTTGCTACCCTACCCATACAATCAATCCCGCCTACGACTGTCCGCTTGAGCATTGGTTATATTGGGGTGACCTTAGTGGCCATACCTAGGTTATCACAGGGGGTACTTCGCAGAGGTTATTCTACAGGTGTCCTGGCCAGGTAGAGGTCGGACAGCACAGTCACGTTATGCGTTGAAGCTAAGGGCCACTATAATTGGTTATGTACCTCCGCTTGTAGTGTATGGGAGTTTCGAGCCTCTCCGAAGCGAGACATACCTACTACATTCGGGAGCTCACATATCCACCCCTTTGGTTTGCTTGTATTTTGGTTGTAGATTTTCTTAGGAGTGTGCTCTTTGTGCTCTAGTTGGCCTTTGGGATCGTGGTTACTTGAGTATATTTATGCTCTCTTGAGTTCGAGTCCTTTTATTTTTGGCATGCCTGGCATTCTATCACCCGTCCTTGGTCTTAGTACGGACCCTGGTGTCAAACTTGGGGGAATCACATCCCCTTACCGTGCTCATAGATTTGTGAATGGTCATATTCCATCCTCTACTCCATTTGTGGAGGATTTTTATTCCTTTCGCTAGGTCTTTACACCGGTGGTCACCCTCATGGGGGTGGTAGTGGATGCGTGAACATTGGGTCTATACCTTCCTTTCCTTTTTATGTCCTATTGTTCACCACATTGTTTCCTTTGGTTTCAGTTGTCGTGATCATTCCTCCCTATATCCTATAGTTTGGATTCTTTATTTACTATTTTGGGTTGTTTTGGACTAATATGGTTGTCATGTAGGGTCCATTTTTTGTACACTCTCTCCAAGGTTTCAACCCGTTCGTTCCTATCATAGGTATCATGTCTAAACTGGAATATAGGTTAGGATTTCACATCCACTTGCATTTTGCATGACCTTATGACCATTCCATCTTAACCTTAGGTACGAACCCATTCCATGGTATCACGAAACCTTCATCCTATTGTTAGATGTGGTACTATGTGAATGGTAGAGCTTTCCTACACATGGGTGTCCTAGTTAGCTCCCCTCTGCATTTGGTACCCATGCTGTAAGTCCTCTCTTAGGTCCGGGATTCTGTTGTATAGTATCACCATGGCATTGAGCAAGAGCTTCATACTCCTCTTGACCTTTTTGCTAGCCTGTTTCCTTAGGACTCCCTTATGTCAAGTTGTAATTGCATTATCATGAGCTTTTCCTACCTTCTTGAGCCTTACGTTGGCTTCCCTGACTTTGAGTTTCAGCCATATAACCCGAGCTTGTCTGATGTCTAGCCATGTAGAGCCATCTTTTATATCCTTTGCATCTTGATTCCCTATTTTACCAGGAGTGGAATTTCCCCCGAGTGTCGCTATCCTACACATGTATCCTTGCATTGAGCATAGGTATGTTCCACTGCTTGGAACTAGTTTGTTTTCCCATATGACACTCGTCTCCTCCTAGTCTGTAACTATAAAGTAGTTTTATTCTTTTTCAATCTTTTTAAATATTTGAAAAAGTCCAAAAAAAAAAAATTTAAAAACCAAAAAGTCAGATAAGGAAAGATGTTATCTTTGGCAGCTGTCGAGTCGCGTCGCCTTCAAACAGAGTACTATATATCACATCCATTGGTTGGGTTTATAGTTTGAATTTAGGAGCTATACTCATTTATCTGAGATTATCTCCACTGACCGGTTAAGCTTCCAGTCCCTATGGATCCTCTATCGATGCCTCCTATGTCACAGAGATGTCCCAGTTTTGTATATTGAGTCTATGCTTCCTACATTCAGTCACCATTCATCGTTATCCTCTTGTTCTAAGGAATTTGAAACCTAAGTCGCCCATTCCTCAGTTATCTTGACTTTGCATGTCGGCTATTCCCGGTTGTTATAGCTGATTTTACCACATCAGGTGAATCACACTTGTATGGCCTTCCCCTGTCCCTATGTAGACTCCTTAGACCCCTTGTACCATTTTTTGTCCTTTGATGTTTCCTAGACCATCCCTAAAAACATGTGAAAATTCATATACATGACTTTTAAACCCCTATTCGCATATATACGTGGGTTTGACCCCTAAAACCGCGTACATCAGGATGTGTGCAAAATCCAAATCCTTTTGGAGTTTTCCTTGACATGGATCCAACTCACTTGAATCCTGGCCTTCCATATGCCTTGAGATCCCTCGGATTCGACCTTTCATCACCCCTTTGAAAATCTATATAAGGAACTCTTTGATACATTGAAGGCATATAAGAGAATTGAGAGCAAAGAAACTATAGTCCATTGTTTCCGAAACTTGTGCTTGAGTCTGCATCCCTTTGTCCCTTGGAGAACTTTTGTGTTCTTCCCAAGCTTTCCTTTTGCTTGTGAGTTTGCTATCGAGAGATGGAGGATTGAGGTGGTGGAGGCCCAAGTGGGGATTCAATTTCTCCAATTCGCAGACATGCCGACAGAGGTTGTATCCAGTGTAATCTTTGATTTTATATTAATATAAATATCTTTTCCTGTCCAAAAATGTATGTTTGAATGAATATTTTATCCATGGATGATTTCAAATGCTTATACATTATTGATTAGATATGCTAGAATAGATCTAACACCATTATATATAGTATGCTTGTCTTGTTTACTTGTTGTTGAGGAAGTGATTCATCAATTCAAGCTGAAGTTGGAAAGCTCAACGGGGATCTACTTTAACCATCCAGAATAAGGTACAAGGTCTGATCCTTTAGTGTTAGATATTTGATTTCTATTGCATATTGGAAAGGATTGATTTCTGGAGTTAAGCTGTCTGTTTTGGTATCCCAAGCCATAGGAATTTCTCTCCATAACAGAATTGGCGACTCCGCTGGGGAGTTCCTAGTAGTTGTCCTTTGGGGGTTTTTATCGGCATTCAATGACTTTGAATTGCTCTTTTTCTCTTGTTTCTGTGTCAGGTCTGGGGGCATGTTTTCCTTTAGTGTCTGATTGGTGTGAAGTTTGTCTCAGCTAGTTTGTTTGCCTTTATTTTCATGCACCTTTCTTTCTGTACGTGAGTTTTTAACTCATAGTCGCGTATATACGCGGGTTTCACTACTATTTCCGCGTACACACATGGGTTTACTGCGAACAGTCGCGCATGCCCTTAGTTTTTTCTTCTAGAGGAATATGTATTGTTGCTGGGTGAATTTTGATGATTGCTGAGTCTTCTTTGATACTGCTAGAGTCTCTATACACCTCTATTTCTGACCAGAGACGTTTTTTTTTAGGGTAAAATTTCTTTTTTGAAGAATGCTCTTGTCATTGCATTTTTTATTTTTTGTTTTGGGATTAGTGCATTAGATTTATTTTACCTTAGTACTTTGTTTGAGTGCTGCTTGAGTGTGCCTACAGAGTCTGGGGGTTGTAGAGCCATTCTTTTGCTTTTATATCTCATTTTTATTTCAAAAAATCCAAAAATATTTGCTTATCATCATGCATTGCATCTTGCATTTTGCATAGTACTTGCACTAGATTTCCTTTGGAGTATTAGTCAAGATTTCATATAGGAAAGATTGCACCTATCATTCGAAGGAAATTATGCATTTCACGTAGTAGCATACCCTATTTTTCATGGACACAATGCATTTGCATTGATTGTTAGGTGTGCATTTTGCTTCATGTTGTGTCATAACGCCATTAGTTGCACGGCCATATACCTCTTTTGAGTAATAAATCCAATAAAAATCAACGCTTAATTAAAATGAACTACATTATTTTATTTGATAGGGTTCACCAACAAGATTAGGTTTTAGGGTCTTGGAATAGTTCATTGTGAGTAAATTCTCTAAGACCACTAAACAACAACATGTATGTGTCTGTCCAGGTGAGTGTGTGAAATTCCTTGGTATAACCAGTGTTTCTCAAGATCCTCCTCTCAAAAGGGAGTTAAGCACGAGGCAGTGTGAGCAGTTATTGATTGGGATGACCCCTAGTCATAACTGAGTAGCACCGGAGATATTTCCAGGATTGTATTCGTATCTGGGGGCTCTTTCGAGCATTTTGGGCTTTGTTATCCTTCCCATATGGGCTATCCCGCCTGTGACTGTCTGCCTGAGAATTGATTATATTGAGGTGACCTTAGTGGCCTTACCTAGGATATCGAGGGGGTACTCTGCAGGGGTTATTCTGAGGGTGTCCCGACCAGGTTAGGGTCGAACAACACAATCGCTTTACACGTTGAAGCTGAGGGCCACAATAATTGGTTACGTACCTCTGCTTGTTGTGTATGGGAGTCTCAAGCCTCTCCTAGGTGAGACATACCTATTTCATTCAGGAGCTCACTTATCCTACCCTTGATTGCTTGTGTTTGGCTTTAGATTTTCTTGGTGATTGCTCTATGCACGTTAGCTTTCCTAGGGTTTACATAGATAGAGAGTCTTTTGTATTTTTTGAGTCATTGTGGATTCAGGTGCGGATCCTCGCCGTTCTCGTCATTTAGCAGTACTTTCACCTTCTACATCTCCTCCTCATTTGGGAGAGAGAAATAGACAGTCCAAGCGGACTACTTCACACATTGATTCGCACACGATGGGAGACCATGTAGAAGGCATTCCTGAACCACCTTCTCCCATTCAAGTGGAAGATGGGGAGTTTACTCCTAACTATGATCCTTCACTTGATTTGACTGAGTTAGGTCCTGTAATTTATGAGATAGGTACTTTTCATGATAGACCTACTTACTCTAATGTTGATCCCCCATTGACGCATCGCTGGTATGGAATGTCGGAAGATGATGAGACTCATTTTGAGCCCGCGAGCACTAATTATGGTTGTTATGGTATGTCTGGTTTTCCCACACATGATTTGGCATTTCATGTCAAGTCGAAGTTTGAGCCTAACACTATTCCTGGGGGCACTCTCATTCCTTACCATGCAGAGAGGTTTGGGAGCACAAGTCACATTGCACCTTCCATCCCGGGGATGAAAGCTACATCACATATTCCTCCTAGGTCTAGGGTTAGTGATCCTATTAGGATACCAGATCCGAGACAAGTGACTATAGGGAATAACACATACATAATTACACAGGTCCCTTCATCCTCTGTCCCTAGTTCTTCGAATGTTCACCCTCCATGTCATTCACGTGGTCCTTCGGGCCAGAACGTTGCTATGAGTCATGTCCGTACTGCGGTTACTCGACCAGTTGTGTCTCAGGTTCACGTACCACCCGTTGTTTCAAGAGGTCATGTTCATACTTCTAGAGGTCATATTACTACTTCCGGAGCATATATTCCTACTTCCAGAATGTATATTCCTACTTCCGGAGTGTATATTCCTACTTACGGAGTGTCTCATGGGCACCTCATGGGACATATCATGGGATGACTTATGGACCCTATTATGGGACACAGTATGGACAGGGTTCTTCACCTTATGGGTGCGGGTATCAACAACCTGCTTACTCTCCATATTACGGCTTTGTAGCTCCGAATAGTCAAGGTACACCACACTATGGTGCTTCCATGCCACCCTATATGGGTCAAATGGGAGGAGGGCACTATGGCCAAGGCCATGGTGGTTATGGTAATCAGACCTATACAAATCAGAACTATCAGGGAGCAGTCCATCAACCTAATCATCCTAGGCTCCCTTTCCTTTCAACATTGAATCTTCTTGACTTGTTGAGATTGATGAACGATCCTGTAGCTCATGACCCGGCTTGGCCGGCTGTCCCTACTAAGCTTACCTCGGACATACCCAAATTCGAGGTAAAATCGGGAGAGGATCCAAGAGAACATGTTACTACCTTTCACCTATGGTGCTCTTCGAATTCCTTACACCAAGACTCTATCCATTTAAGGCTGTTTCAACGCACCCTTACAGGGCCTACCACGAAATGGTATATAGAGCTACCTAGGGGGGCATTCGCTTTGTTCGATGATCTAGCAATGAATTTTCTTAACCACTTCCAATTACCAGTGCTTTATGGCATTGGTATAGAACTCTTGTCAACATCTCGACAGGATAAAGCCACACATATCTTGGATCATATCCAAGAGTGGCGTAGACAAAAGAGGTTGATTAAAGCCTTTATACCGTCGGAATTTCTCCTCGAATGGTTCCTTAAGTCATTATTGCCTTATATAGCGAAGGATGTTTCTACATCCGGAGTGCAAAATGAGGAACAATCCATTTTTAGGGTGTAGGAACTGGATTTGATCTATGCTCAATCCGGTTTGTTATATGAGATCATTCCCAATGCTCCGCGTTCTAGTTTCGACCCCAAAGTTAAACCTGTACCACATGCCGATGGCATTGTTGGTTGTGCGAGTGATAAACCTGTGGATTCGGTTGCAAAACAAGTTATTCAATTGTCAATCAACCAATCTGCTTTGGGACAAGCCACAGCTTCATCTCAACCCACCCAAATGGCGAGTGTGCTTTCAGTGCAATCGTCAAACCAGAAGGGTAACCAGCAGCCCGGATGGAATAAAAAAAAGGGTAAGAACAATCGTAAGGGTGGGAATAGGAATGAAAATGCTAATAATAATGACAATAATGCTCGTAATGCTAGGGAGGACAAGCAAGATAAATGTAAGGTTAAATTTCCTTGCGAGTTGTGTAAGGAAGATCACCTCACTTACTTGTGCCCTCGTATCGATGAAGCCTCGATATTCTTAGCATAGGGCCTAGCTGTACTGACTAACCCTTTACCTCATAATCAAAATATGAACTCGAGGACCCATGATCAGTCTGGTGGTGATCAAGATCCACCGGAGGGTAGTGGTCATGGTTGCATTAACATGGTACGTGCTGCGAAAGCTGTGACCCGTGCGAAGGACTATGGTTCGTCACAACCCAACCCAGGAAAGGAACCTGATCCACCAGAGACTCCTTTTGCATATTGAAAAACCTGTGGATAAACCTGAAGCTGCACCTCGTATTCCTAAGGGAGTCCTTAAGCGTTCGAGGCACAATCCTAATGCCCGACACTACAACAAAAACTGGATTTAGCGTTGAATTTAGCATCGGATTTTAGTGTAATTTTTTCCCAATTGTGGTGAACAATCCGGTGCTAAACTCGGCGCTATTGTACATTTCATAAATAGCCATCTATTGCATCTTTTTTTCTGTCCTTTTTAACATCTATTTTTGTGTCCATTTTTGCGCTCAATTTTTTGCATCTAATGTTATGCCTTTATTTGCACCCAATTTTTCAACTTCTATTGAAACGTTTTTTGCGTCCTTTGTTACATCCTTGTTTGCACCCAGTTTCATGCTCATTTTTGCATCCAATGTTGCGTCTTATTTTTCTCCTAGTTTTTCAGCGAGTCTTGCACCCAATTTTACACCATGTTTTACATAAAATTATGTGTCCAATTCTGCATCTAGGTTTGCATCCAATTTTAGGCCCAATATTGGGTCTAGTTTTGCATCCAAATTTACTTATAATGTTGCATCCCCATTTGCATCTAATTTTGTATCTTGTTTTACGTCTTTTTTTGTATCCATGTTTGTGCCAAATGTTTCATCTCGCTTTACATCATATTTTGCATCTAGGTTTGCACCTAGTGTTGCATCCTGGTTGATGTCTTTTTTTGCATCTATGTTTGAGCCCAATTTTGCACCCAGTGTTGTGCCTAGTTGTGTGCCCATGTTTGTATCTAATATTGCATCTAGTTGTGTGTCAAATGTTGCATCCCATCTTGCATTCAATATTACGTCTAGTTTTACATCCAATGTTTTGTCCCATCTTGCATCTAAAATTGTGTCTCGTTTTAAGTTTTTGTTTGCACCAAATGTTGCTTCTAGTTTTGCACCTGGTGTTATGCCTAGTTTTATGTCCATCGATACACCATATTTTGTGCTCAATTTAATGTCCAATTTTACGTCTAGTTAGGAATCCACTTTTTCATCTATTGTTGTGTCTAGTTTTGGACCTATTATTACATCTAGTTTTGAGTCATTAATTGTGTCTAGTGTTGAGTCTCTTTTGCCATCCAATTTTTCTTTTAGTGTGACATCCATTTTTGTGTCCACATTTGCGTCTAACATAAGGTCAGATTTTGCGTCCACTTTTGTGTTTGGTGTGATGTCCACTTTTACATCATGTTTTGCATTTAGTATTGCGTCTAATATTGCATCCATCTTGCACTACTACATTGTTAACCTTTAGAAATACATTGCAATATCATTAGGGCATGGAGGAATCGAACCACCAATATCCTGCTTGTAAAGTAGGTGCTCTTCCATTGAGCTAGCACCCTTTAAGAATCAGAAAGAGGAGCAATATTAACACATAGATTTCATGATTTGTAATTATAATAAAAGACAATAAGATCCAAAGACAAACATGCTTACAATCCAATTTATTTTCCAAACACACTAATAAGCAAAAAAAATCTGTCGTGCCCAAGTAACAAACTATCCTAAACAATTACGCAATCTATTAAAGTGGTCCGCAAAATGGTCTTAGAGAACAACATAATGTATCGATGCATACCTAATAACCTAAACTTGATATGGACAAATACTAAGGGATGTGTTTAAGAAATAGTTGTAGCATCCAATTAAGGATGTGTGTGTTGCTACATAAATGTTGTTATTCATTGATGGTGTGATTTTGTTCAGCAGGGATGTTAAGAGAAGAACTCATGAATGGTTACTAAAAGAATACACCTACTATGTGCATCATACATGATATAATGAATATTTAACAATGAACACCAACAAAGATAATTTATATTAGCAAAAAAATTATTAGCCAAGAGCACATGCTATTGTGCACATGTGACTACAGTATGATATTGAAGTACATGAAGGTATTTGTGTGCATAAATAGAGATATATTCATACACATTCAAATATATATCCATATTCCATGAAAGAAAAATAATAGAACAAAGCATATAGAAGAATTAAAGATAAGTGTAATATTAATGGGATAAGTTATTCAATGTCAACGACCATGATATATCAGCTATATTTCAAGTTAGTGAAAAGGAAATTTAAACAACCACATTGTTCCCAGAAAAAGCCAACTATTCACAAAAATAAAAATAGCCATTCACTTCAAACCTTCAAACTTGTACATTTAAATATTGACTAAGAATGTAAAGTGTCATTGACCTTGATTTCCTTTCTCGAATTTGATTTTTTTAGCTCGTTCACTTTTTATGCCCAATATTGACTAAAAATAAAAAACACAATTGCATTATCCAATTGGGATTACGTATTTTGATACAACTGTCTTATGAGAAGTTACAATAGGGAAAGGCCACAGGAAATTCTTGCATAGCCCTTGTTTCCTGCCCAGAAATATTTTGGAAATCACAACAAGTATGAAACACCCATGAAATGTTTGCAGGGCATTCCTATTTCTGGAAACATTTCCACAAGATTTCTGAGACACTTCCTATTCAAAAGACCATAAATGGCATGTTTCCTTTGTTCCAAAGGAGAAAATCTTAAAGGCCCTCAAAGGGAGTGAAATCCAGGAATGTCTTGTTTGTGCATAAAAAGGCCCTAAATAGGAAAAAAACCTAAAAAATCTAAAATTTTGAAATGAAAGCACAAAACTTTTTAGAGTTTGAATTATTTTTTATATTAATTATTTTTTAAATTATTTAAATATGCCATTTTCACATTTCCTGAACATTTTGAAAATTGTCATTTCCATATCAAAATTGTTTCGCAGTTTCAGATGACTTGGATTTGGCATTAGGTCCTAGGGTGAGATGCACCTTATTATGTTTTAAGTATATCCTCATTTGGATGTTACCCATGGCCACCCATCCCCACACATTATCTCTATATGACATGCCAATGTTAAATAGTTACCATAACAAAATCGTCCATTTATTGTGGATGAGTAGGTTACCCACATTATAATGTATAAGTAGATGGGTAAATGGTCATTATACATACACACATACATATATAAATGAATACATGAATAAATCCACAGCAAAACTGCTACCATAGTTAATTACCATATCTTTCAAAATTTTGAGCTTGACTCATCAAAAGTGATCAGATGATACAGATTTACTTACATCAATTTCACTTGACACTTTAGAGTTTTATCACAAAAAAATGATACAAAAAATCCATGTTTTTAGAATTACTTTTATCAAAACCATGCTTCTTGAATGGTGTACCTATTGAATTTCCAAAGCTTTCATCCTAAGTAACAGACGTTTCACAAAATAATTTCTGCTCATAAAAAGGTGTGCTTGAGCTCACTACAAGTGACCAACTCTAGATAAGGGTCCTTCCTCAAAGTGCATTAAGCAGTGTAGATAGCAACAGCAACACACATTCATGGACTATATTTAATCATCTTGTAATGAAGCAAACACAGCTTGACCAAGAAGAATGCCATATTTTCCATCTGGAGCATTTTGATAACATATTTTATGACTAATCAGTACAACAAATGATTAATAGAAAAACAATGAAGAAAAGGCATTTAATCTAAGAATGTTATTTTTTTATGCTTCTTTTAAGCACATATAACCAATGCAAGAGTGGATTATTCTATAAATAATAAAAACATATGGTAGAATAACTAAGAAATTATATAATGGTAAAATATACAGTGGAAAGAGGTGGCACTTCCATTAAAAATGAGAGCTAAGGCCAATAACAACGAAGCGAAATTTGAAAGATAAGTAAGGCCACTAACAACCAAGCGAAAGTGAAAGCTAAGTAAGACCACAAACAACCAAGCAAAATTTGCAAATATTTATTAAGCTTCCTTCTTCAACCTAGTTTGCTCAGACTAGACCATCTCTTCATGATTGGAGACTAATATTATGCTCAAGATAACACTAAGTTAAGTTCCTCCTCCTCCCAGGACATTGGGACAACATTCGATTCTTTCATGTTCTCGTCATCAAAATCAAGAGGCAAATGCAACAGAAAATAATGCTTAGAGGAGTTTAGAAATGAGTCTTAAAAATATTTAGAAATTGGATTATTTCATAGTACCTCAGTGGAAATTGATCCACTCAAGGCCTCTTGGTACTATGAGTGGTCCTGAGTGTAACAAACAAATGCATCATGGTACCAAAGCAATTGGAGCAGTAGGGTTGTCAAACAGTTTAACAGGTTCGAAATATTTTAAAGCAGCACATCAATTACTTGATGAAGTTATGAATGTTGGAAAGGGTATCAAGTCTGAGTCAGTCAACCATAAAAAATACTAAACATGGTTTGGCACAATATCTGACAAAAAGAATTTTGCAACTGAAGCTACTTTAAATGATCCAACAACATTTGCAATAACAGTACCTTCAATTTCTACTCAAGAAATGAAAAATAAGCATGCTTTTGGACTCACACCGGCTGATAGACAAGAAATTCAGATGGAAATGGAAAATCTTGTACGTGCACATTTCTCACCTTTGTCTTTGGTTAAATTTATTGAATTTGAAAAAATATACTATACAATACCAATAGTGCAAGCTATCCATGGCCAGAAATTTCTTTTTACACATTAAAGTGTCATTTAATAGAAATACAACAAGATTGTAATGCTGCAAAGTAAAATTGTAGGAACAAGGAGGAAATGAAGTAGAGAAGTCATTTTTAGCAAATGATCCTATATATTTGCAGAGTGATTTTATATCCATTTTTATATCTTGCTTACTTGTACGATCCATAATTTTGAAGCTTACATATTACATTTGAAAATGAATGAAACGAAGGTTCATACTATATCATAGTTCTTTTTAGATATTTTTTGTGGAATACATGACTACAACTTGCCTCTATTGAGAGACCTATAATCTAAAAATTTCCTACATTTGAGGTAGACTATTATGTAAAATCACTGTAATAGTCAATGCTAGTGCTATTAAGTTTTCCAATAAGAGTTGGTTTTGCATTATTCCTGTTAAACATACCTGTATGCTCAAAAGGATTTCAGAGTCAAAATTTCCTATGGTGTTCCTGAAGAGAGATCAGGCGTTTTGAGGCATGAGGTCAAAATTGGTTTGAATTGCATCTATGCAAAAAATAAGAATATGTTTCAGGTGGTTGTTCATTTTTTCTTGTCTTCCTTTTAGTGCCAATTAAAAAATTGTCAAACTAACAAGAAATTAGAATGAGATGCTTTAGATTAACATACATCTTGAACAACCGTGATGTCAAATTCTTTGCTCAAGATGAATATTTGATGTTTACGTAGGTTTCTCTTTATCTTGAGCACACCTGGTTAGATATTGAAAAGAAAGATCAAAACCTGCCCATTTCAAGGAGATGAGAGAGGATATGAAATGGTTGGTTCAAACGAAACAATCCACAAGTTGAATACTTGTTCTTAAAGTATCACTTTAGCAGTTGTATAAATCACTCTGAACCCTAAGATGCAATTTTGAATCCAGATAGAACTTTGTGCTAGGAAATATAGATCCTCAACTAAGAACTCGTTGTAGCTTCAGAATATGTGTTGAGAACTTGAGATGAAATATTTTTGAATCCTTTTATGAGGTTTTAAATTATTGATATTGATTGCACCTCACACCTTTTCTTTCTTTCATGTATGACAAAAATTATAGAGCTTAGTCTTGCTAAGAGGTGTTGCATAATAGCGATGTAAATTAAAGGAATGTAGTTGTTATTGGTTTTTTTTTCCTTTGAATAGTACTGATTATTGATATTTCCTTGTTCCTATCTGTGCATCTGAACTCAGGTGGATCGAAGGTATAGGAAATAATATCATCAGATGCATATTGTTGTTTCTTCATTTGAGGTTGCAGCTGGATTTTGGGCGGCCAAGGCATACACTTCTCTTTCACTCAAAACAATTTCCAGGCATTTTTGATCTTTGAGAGATGCAATTGCTGGCCAAATTCGCTTGAATAGCAAAAACCTAGGGGAGGAAGATTTAACGAGAAGTGGAAAAGGTGAAACATCTCATCTTCACTTTGTTGATCAACAACTACGACAACAAGTATCTCTTCAGCAGCTAGGAATGATACACCAACATTCCTGGAGACCACAAAGAGGGCTTCCATAGAGGGTTGTTTCTATTATGAGGGCTTGGTTATTTGAGCATTTCCTTCATCCGTAAGTAATGTAGAAACATTTTGATTAAAGTTCTAATTAAAATTATTTGAACACACTCGGGATACTTTGCTGAGAATCTTCTTGTTTGTTTTGAATCTTGAATTACTATATGATTCCGTATCCCTCCTTGAGGAGGCTCCTCCCTATCACAAAATCCACCAGGCTCAGTATCACACCCCACAATACTTTCAAGTCTTTCCAACTGGTTTATTTTTCCATGGAATACAACTATGGGACACTTTGGAATTGAGATGAATATACTAAGATATACTTATCATATTCAAATTGAGAGGCTGGAGGCCACTTTATAGTGATTGTTCTCTATTTTATTTATCTCTCTTATTTTTTCGATCCCTAAACTCCATTTCATTTAAAATTTTATTTACAGTGCTACCAAGAACAGTAACTGATATTTCAATTCTTTACTCAACAAATTCAAACATTTACTAGTGGAATGTTTATTGGAAATTCTTTTAACCATTTGTGGTTCTATGCTTCCCCAATAGTATGTTAAAGTAATTGCTCTCTTTAAGATAAATAAGTTTTCTAAAATACTCATTGAACAAATGTATCTTCGAACCTTTCCATGCCTGCAGGATGAATTTCTTCATCTCTTCTTAACCGTGTCTTAACCAAACAGTCTAGTGATTTAATGTGAAACTCTTTTCACGTAATGTCAGTATTCCTCTATTCTAGCTCATTGATCAAAAGAGCACTGCGTGATGTGTCTAATTCTATTTACATTAGTACACTGTCTAAATGCAAATGATTCATGGCATCTTTCAATGGAAGAAAACAATGAATGATATCCCAAACACATACTCCATGGTTGTAATAGTTATATAAATGGATTGCCTGATATACCCCGTATTGTCATTTCACTCACTAAACACAATGTAAGAAGTAGAACCTTATAGACTGGACATTTTCCTCTACATTGGCTTATTTCCTTGTGAGATTAATTACCCAACAATATTCATAGAAACTGGTTTCCATTAATCTTTCTCTTTCAGTTGTAGCACTTGATTCCAAGAGCCATTTGCAGTAACTGTCCAAGCTGTCCATACATGTTGATTGCGCATGGTTTTTGGTTTTTACTCCAAATTTTCTTTATGAGAGACACTTGACCATTTGTCTCTAACTTTTCTAGAGTGTAATTTGTGGGTATAGCTAGTACCATCATATCGCCGGCTACATTGTTTATCATCAGGAGCCTAAGGTGATGTGGTCAACATTTTATTGTGAAACATGGATATTTATTTCAGTAACCACCCTTAATTCAATTACAGATACTTTATCCTTTCAGGTTTCAATTCCTATATTCAATTTATAATAGTGTACCATTTTGTTTCAAAGAGTTTCATAAGATCTTCGATATTAGTCATCTCTTGTCATGTCATGGGACTTATTCCTAAGTACTGATCAGGATATCTTTCTTCTAGGAACATTTGATGCCATTTTTAGAATTCCCCGGGCAATAAATTTCCAAATGTTAGGGTTTTTTGTGCCGATGCATGTTCTATTTTTCTCTTTTCAATCTTAACAACATCCATCTTGTATTATGTGCTTGCAAGTTTAATCAGATACACTTCACTTCCCAAAATAAAATAAAATAAAAATCTTGTAATCTAATCCTCACACAGTCCTTGCATCTATAACCTTTGTTTAATTCAAGTGGCTGCTATAAGGAAAGAAGATTCCATCTTCATCTAGTGTCTTATCTATTCAACCAATTTTTCGTTTGCTAAAATAAATTCTTGGAAAATTATTGATTTGTCTTGGACTTCATGTGTTTGTATTCTAGGTATCCAAAAGATGATGATAAACATTTACTAGTAATAAATACTGGAGTAACAAGAATCCAGGTACTTTTTTGATGTGAAACCTCTTTTTAACCATGTAGGACTTTGTGATTCTTTTACAAAACCTGTTTTTTCCCATGCCTTTTTTGTGATTTGTTTACAAAGCCTGTTTTATAAAGTGGGGTGCATTATATGGCTCAGGGTAAGGGAATCTATCAAGATTCAACACCCAGTGTTTGTATATTTAATTTTGATTGTGCATTGTGGATGGAAAATGGACATTAACAGAGAACCATCTGAGTCCAGGTTGATATTCACCCCAAGTGCATTGAGCAAATCTATTAACACAAACAAATGTAAAACCAGATTTGATTCGAGTGCATTGAAAAACCAGATTTGATTCAAGTGCATTGGATATGGATGCTGGCATAAATCCATCTACACCGAGGTTTCACATGTACTTCAAAGTGCATTGGATACTGATACTCCATCTAAACCCAGGTTTGATATGCAACACTAATGCATTGACCATGGATATGGATACTTATTACTAATATATACCCATCAAAACCATAGCACAAACCCAATTATTATATGTATCAAACAGACTATGGAAACTAACACAGAGCCATATAAATCCATGTCTAAATTGATTATAGATGTTAGCCCAAACCCATCTAAACAAAGGTTTGATATGCACCACAAGTACATTAAATGTGAATGCTAGCACGGACCTATATAAACCCAGGCTTTATATGCGCCACGAGAGCATTGAATGTGGATCATCCAAACCAATGTCTGATATGCATCTTGAGTGCATTAAATTGGAAAAACACAGGTCTAATATGCACTGCAGCATCAAAAAATGCATTGAATTTAGATACAAATACAGACCCACTTAAACCAAGGAAAACATGCACCACAAATGCAATTCACAACAATGGCATCCAACATGGATAGTAGCACAAATGTATCTAAAATCCTAAGGCTGGTATGCACCAGTAAAGCATTGAATATAGAGACTTGCAAGGAATATTCTAAACCAAGGTTTGACATACACCAAGAATTCATTTAACATTGATAATATACACCCCACATACACCGAATACAAATACCGAAAAAACTTTATATAGGCTGGTTGTTACACCATTGCTTGCTTGATGGGTTCTCGCACGAAGAGATGTCCCTGTGATACCTAAAGCTTTATTTATTGAGATGAGAGTCGCTGGTCAAAATACTAAGCAAGGTTTCCAGTGAGGGAGAGGTCCTTTCAGAACTTGAACTGGTCTGATTCACTGCAGTGAAATATTCGAAATGTATGCAAGAAGCGAAATGGTCCTCCAAAATAAGCTATGGGTAAGGTTTATCCAGATCTGGAACGATGGAAATAAGATAGAAACAATTTCCACCTAAAAATACAAACTTGCATCCATCGCTTGGGTTTAAACAAAAAAACACAAACTTGCATCCAAGCGTTTAAACACTAATATCTGTTACAGGGTTTGATTTTTCATGCAGGGTTTCAGAGAACCAGGTTTTGCAATTCTAGGATTGAGAAGAAAATATCAGCACATATTGGGCAATAGAAAAAGATGCCCATAGCCATTGCAATCGGCACAATGGAAATGAAACCCTCTGAAAATCTATAAACATTCACACAAACCCTTAGACGGAAATAATCGTGTATTAAAATAGGGGGCGCAACAAGTATATAATTTGATGTGGCAAATGAAAATAACATCAAAAACATACATGGCATACATCAAATAAGGGAAGGCGCAATGGAAATGAAACCCTTTTAAAATCTATAAACATTCACACAAACCCTTAGACTACAATAATCAGGTATTAAAACAGGGGCACAAGAAGTATATAATTTGATGTGGCAAATGAAAATAACAGCAACAACATACATGGCATACATCAAATAAGGGAAAACAAATGGGGATGAAAAATAGACTAGCATACCTTAGCGGGCCATGCCGAAAATCCCTTGACCTTAGCGAGCACAAGATCTAGTGTACCTTGGCAGGACATGCCGGAAATCCCTTAACCTTGGCGAGCACAATATATCTGAGCCTCCATTTTTGCCTCCTCGTCTTTTAACCGGTGCCATGTCATAAAACCTTGATGACAACGGCAAACGTAAACAATAGTGTCAATGCCTGATGACAATTGAGTACCTGTTAAATTATCGTAGTGGCAATATTTTTGTGGCTCCTCGAGAAATGGGCTCACGATGGAATCCGTTGGCAGCAGGTTTCAACCTTGGCTTAAATGAGAGCAGCAACGGGTTCACCACCACTAGAAACAGAGGTTGCGGGGAAGCAACAAATATAGTATCAGAAAAGGTTGTTTACCAAGTTACGGTAGCATAGCCAGCTATATAGTTTTTAGCCTGGGTTGATTAAGCACCCATTTTAGATCCTTTAGTTGCAGATAAAGATCTGGAGCTCACAGCATGCTCCCCGGTTTGAGTGTTCACGGCAGTGTCCTTTCCAGATGGAGGCAGCAGGTTTCGACCTTTGTATCTGTGGCACCGCATGGTATCCCTTCCTCTTCAAGTGTCCTAGCCTGAGCTTCAAAATAATATATTGAGGACGGTCAAGGAATAAAAAAGAAACTAATGGGGACTCTTACAGGAGGAATATGTCTTGGAAATGTAGTAGCATAATTTCCCTTGTTTGGAGCATAAGAGATGGCTAGGGTGGGCAGTAATAATTAATCGAAATCTAAAGAATAAAGAATGAAACATCCTGAATATTGGGATGGAGTTTAACAATTTTGAGGGTCCGTTCAATCTAAAAAATGAAACCACCACGTCCATGGCTATGGCCATTCATTACCAAATAAATTTGTTGTTCTTTTGTTTTTTATAATTTTAATTTGTATAATTAAATAATATGTTTATATTTAATTATATTAAATCATATAACATATCAATTATATATATTTACTTATAGTAAATATTTTATCATATGAATTACTGTAATATATTTATATTAATTATATATTATTATTATATTTACATATTTTACCATTATTAAGGTGAAAGTAGTTTATATATCATAAAGTTGTTTATAAAATATTTATATATTTTACAAATTATATTAAGTATTGTATTTACATTTATTACAAGTATAGTATGGATGGACTATGAATGTATGTATTGTAACATATTTTCCTAAAACGAAACATGTTTTGTTGGGAGAAAGAAAATGGGAACAATTTCAATATTATGTTTCTCTTGTGGTTTGAATTTTGTACTCTGGTGGGGTGTTTTAAATTAATCCAGCCTCTTATGTTTGCACTTCCTTATGGCACTAACTTTGGGATGGGGTGTTTTTGCTTGTGCTAACCTTTATTTTAATGTTTTTTGTTTTCTTGCGGAGGATATGTCCCACTTTGACATAGCCGAAAGCATACAAATGAGTGATAGACCGGTGTGATTTCCTTCCAGCGATATGACTGTGCATTAGTTTAGGTACAATGGAAGATAACGCCCAAGTTGAGATATTTACACCATCAAATTTGACCATACAAATAGATGATATTTCTTATAGTGTTGGGACAAAGCATTTGATAGAGTTTCAACCCCCTTACTAAGAGAATGGACAGAGATTTCCTGACTATAGACCTATTGCTCCCCTTTTCCTTTTGCTACCATTTCAATGGGACTAATATTTCTTTCCCATTTGGTCATGCAATCCCAAAACCTATAATTCATTCAAATATCTAGATTCTATTCAATTCACGTAAAAGCTTCATGTGTGGGTCTATCGAAGGAGATTCCATTGACGAGTGTTTAAAATTACTGTCTATGTATGGGCTAGCGGAGTAGTCCAAGTGGCTCACTCAGAAGGGGACATTACACCTTGTGTCTTGGAAGAGAAGACAACAACCTTATTTATGTATGTACCCAATCTTTGAATACCAAGTCAAAAGGTTGTTAGAGTTTCCTCATGTAATAATGGAAGCATGGAGGAATTTTCATGTATGATAGGGTCAGACTAAGTGTTAGTCTTGGGAAGTTTGTCTTTCCCATTTGGTCTTGTAATCCCAAAACCTATAATTCATTCAAAGATATAGATTCTATTCGATTCACGCAAAAAGTTTGTCACGTCCCCTCTCGTCAATCTAGTGCGATGGAGAGGATGTAACGCTATAACCAGGCATCTAGCCCCATGAACATAAGCAAAATGCAACATGATGGAATTAGCTAGACGTAATCAATAGAATAAATAATGGAACACCGATTGCAACGAAGTTTAACAATTTTGATGGCCCACTCAATATCGACCCAACTAATTTATATCTCAAGATTTAACATCTCCACCCTCCCATTGATATATAATTTCTTCTTTGTCATGTTTATGTACAAACAATAGGGAGTTTAATCCCCTCCCTCTCGGCCACATAAGCTTTCATCTCTTCTTCCTAAAGTTGTATTTTCTTTTATTTTTAAAACTAATGAGAAAAAAAGAAAAAGGTAAAAATTTAACAAAATAGATTTAAGAAAATTAGCAAAGAAATCGATTGCTATATGGATGTCTGATGTGTTGTTATGGGACCTAGTTTATAATGTCATCTCTATGTGGGAAATATTTGGCTTACAAGAAAGAATGGTCATTTCAAGCTCTATGCGACTAAGAATAATTATCATTGATTGGGACATATTATCAAGTCAAAACATAACATCTAAGGCTAAGGGGCTCATCGGTCATGTGTGATGCCGTAGACCACCTCAGAGGCCATATATACTACATAGATAATATTTATCCAATGAGTAAGATATGTCGGTCATTTTAAGGTTTGACAGACCAAGTATGGATTTTAGTCCCTAGGCCATGATTTGATGTGAAAAGAGTTATTGTGCCAAAAAATATTCCTTAGGGCTCATGAACTATGTGTGGGGCCTTAGGCCACCACAAAGCCCTATAAAGGGAATATTTGCATGTGACAAAGATATAGTACCTCTTTTATGAATTTTGGTTAACCATGGATATTTTTTGTAACTTAAGTAATGGCAAGGTCAAAATACATAGCCTTAGGCCATAACATTTGCATTTGGCCTATAAGCAAAATATGGTCATAGAAGATTCTACATAGGGCGTAACAGAGAAATAGGAAAATACAACAACGATGGAGAATCCTTTGCATTTGTTCTTAGAAATCACGCTACCTGACATAAAATTATAAAGAAGCTACATGAGTTGATTCAATACCCAATTCTTTACATCTCCATTATTTTGATTCAATCCCAAATTCTCTACATCTTCAATGATCCTATTGAAGGAAAATGCACTGATTTCTTTAACGAAATGTGGAAGCTGGAAGCTGGGAGGTCATCTAGAGGCTCCATGAGAAAGCATTATCATGACTAGTACTTGAGTAATAGGCTGTTCGAGAGTCTCTTGTTATAAAGCCAAATCTTTGCAGTGTTGCGTGCTCGATCCGTTAGTCCCTATAATAGGGCAGGCTCACCCGGTTCATTCTCAACATCCAACGATCGTATGGATTTCGCCCCTTTTCCCTGTAATTTATGTACCCTCATAGAGTTTGAGGTATGGCTACTCAAATTAGGTCTCCTAGTTGGGTCTTATCCTGGCTAGTACTAATTAGCTAATCTGTGTGAATCCCTCTCATAAAACATAGTTGTAAATTCCAATATGTAGTAATACAAAATCCAATCGCGAGATAGGGATCTAAATTTTGGTGACCTAGCATCAGTAGCACCACCAACATAGGTATATCTTATATAGTATCTGAGAGAGAAGCATCTAAGACAGAGACAATAGAGGCATCAACAACGGTAGAGCTCCTAGTTTACTTTGATCCATCCCCAAAAACCAGGCTTTGAACGGCCTGGCCTGAGAATCAAGACACCCACATTGCCAACTGGGCGCCCTGAGAAGTCCTCATGGGCAGAATAATATTAAATCCTCTCATGACCGAATTAAATCCTCTCATGGCCGAATTGGGGACAGACCAGACGGACCAAATTGATACTCATAACCCCAAATCCATAGATTGATTTAACAGAAGCCCCTTTGGGAAATGGGTAGTTGTACATAGATCTATATTTGAAAAATCCTTCATGTTTTGCTTCTCCTCCCTATGAAACTTCATAGGTTTTAATCTATATTTTAATTTGTATAATGTATAAGTAAATAATGTGTATATATTTAATTATTTTAAATCACATAACATATGAACTATATATATTTATTTATATTAAATCTTTTAACATATGAACTATAGTAACATATTTATATTAATTATATATTATTATTATATTTACATATTTTACCATTATTAAGGTGAAAGAAGTTTATATATCATAAGGGTGTTTATAAAATATTTACCTATTTTATAAATTCTATTAAGTATTATATTTATATTTCTTACAAGTATAGTATGGATGGACTATGAATGTATGTATTTTAATATAATTCCCTAAAATGAAACATGTTTTGTTGGGAGAAAGAAAATGGGAACAATTTCAATATTATGTTTCCCTTGTGGTTTGAATTTTATACTTTGGTGGGGTGTTTTAGAATAATCTCACTTGTTATGCATGCTTTAATTGGTAAACATATCCCATATGCTTTAAATGATGACGATGATGAACTAGATGACAATGACAGTGATGATGTTTTTGATGATGATGATGATGGAAATGATGATGATCATGATCATCGTTGTCATCTTTGTCCTTGTCATCATGATTATCACAATAGTCATCATCATAGGCATAATCATCATCCATATCATCATCATCACCATTGTCCTTAACATCATCATCATCATCATTATTGGCATTTTCATCAGTTATTCATCATTACCTTTGGAATAAGAAATAGCATCTACCCAAAATATGTGATTAGTGGAAAAGGGACATGGAGGACACACACAATTTATGCATGACAAATAAAACATATTTTTTAAGATGATCAACATCATCATTCTCATTGTATTCATCATCATTGTCATTGTCATCATCACCATCATCATCATTCATTTCATTTCCATCATAATCATCAGTGATTTCGTCATTGCCATTATCCTCATCATCATCATCATCATCATCATAATCGCCATCATCGTCATCATCATTGTCATCATTCTCCTCATTATCAACAACATTATCATCATCATCATCACCATCCTCAATATCATAATCATTATCGTCATTTTCATCTTCAACATCTGGGTGTAAAAATGGATCCAAAAGTGGATAAAAACATGGATGCAAAAAAGGATGCAAACATGGATGCAACAAAAGTAGGCAAAAAAGTGGGCACATAATGGGGTGCAACAAAAATGGATGCAAAAGGTGATGCAAAAGTGGATGCAAAAAATGATGCAATCATGGAAGCAAAACATGATGAAAAAAGTGTCGCAAAAGTGGATACAACCATGTATGTAAAATTGGATGCAAAAGTTGATGCAACAAAAGTAGATGCAAAAATAGTCGTAACACCCAACGCAAAACCCGATGCAAAAGTGGATGAAAAAATGGATGCATAAAGGGATGCATTAACTGATGTAAAATTGGATGCAAAAAATATGCAAACGTGGATGCAAAAGTTGAAGCAAAAGTGGGTGTAAAAGTAAGCGCAAAAATGGGTGTGAATTGGGACGCGAAAAAAAGTGGATGCAAAAGTGGATGCAATAATAGATGCAAAAAAATGTAAACATGGATGCAAAATGGGATGCAAAAATGGATGAAAATGTGGGTGCAAAAGTGGACAAAAAAATGGATGCAAAAGTGGATGCAAAAATGGCTAAAACAAAACGAGATGCAAAACTAGACTCAAAACATGATGTAAACTTTGATGCAAAACTTGGCGCATAGAGGGACGCAAAAAAAGAAGAAGAAGTGGATGCAAAAGTGGATGTAAAAAATGATGCAAAAGTGGATGAAAAAAAGGGCGTAAAAGTTGAGGCAAACATGGGCATAAAAGGGGGCACAACAAGAGTAGATGTACAAACTAGGTGCAAAATTAGGTGCAAAACTAGGCTCAAAACCTGTCGCAAAAACTGATGCAAAACCTGGTGCATAACTAGGTGTAAATTACGCCGCAATTTGCATCAGATTTAGAGAAAGGACTCAAAAAAAGCCTAAAATAGCACCAACCCATGAAATTGCACCATTTTGTCCAAAAATTGAAGAAAAATACACTGAAAGATGGTCTAGACGCAAAAAAGGATAAAAAAAGAGACGCTAAATCCAGTTTTTGTTGTAGTGCAAGCTGCCCAGAACTATTCTATTGTTGACGATTTGGGCCACACTCCTTGTGCGATGTCTACACTTGAAATACTTTAGAGTTGTCCTTCGCAAAGGAAGGCTTTGCTTTCTGCCCTTGGTGTGAATGATGATAATTCTTCCTCTGTGATTAAATTTGAAACCACATGACTTCAGCCTCGCTTGCCTTACTATGTGTCTCTTTTGATTCACATAGAATGTCTTAACATGACCGTCAAGCGCAGTGTGATTGACAAAGGTGCTGCTACTTCTGTGATGTCTTTATCGTGTTGGAAGGGTTTAGGTTCCCCTGAGTTGTCTAAATCTACGACCATGTTAACTGCGTTTGATGGGAGATCGTTTAGGACGCATGGGATCCTTCCTTCCCTTAAGCTCTGTTTGGGAGGGAAGACCATTGCGATAGAGTTCGAGGTGGTTGATGCGCCCCTTGACTACAATCTCTTGCTTGGTAGGAATTGGATGTACAGTATGCAAGCCATAGCTTATTCCCTATTTTGCGTTGTATGCTTTCCATTTAACAGGAATATAGTTATGATTGATCAAACGTCATTCAAGAATTCATCGGTTACCGCATCTTCGGGAGCTTCGATCCCGATTGTCGAGCACTCTCAGTCGACAACTGGGAGTGTGGGTGTGGGCATGTATCCATACCTTATGGAAATTTTTAGTTGCCCTGCACCTATCCTTATGATAGGGTCTAGTTCCGATGAGGCTTCGACATCTGTGAGATCGGTTTCTTTTCGCATGAGTCATATCGAAGATCCTTGGATTCTTTCTACCCCAAATACTTTGAGTGATCCCATCGTGATGGACGTGTCGTTGCCTACAACTATGGTAGCTTATCAAGCTAATATTGGATGTGTTGCAGAGCCTAGTCCTTCCTCTTCACGGTCGGAGGAGGAGGACCCATATGTCCTTCCTGCATGGGTAGTATAGTCTTCTCATGTGCATGACTGCCTTGATAGTGTTTTTCCTTCAGACGAAGCGATTATTGAGGCAATGACGGGAGTTGAGCCACCATGGGAAGAGCTCCATCATAGATCTTACTTTCTTCCCGAGCTTGACCGCTTGGAGCATGAGGACTTTAGGGAGGTTCTTAGCGAGAGAATTGGTATTCCTGTGGTTCCATTAAGCTCTCTTGTTCCAATGGCTGATGGAAACATGGCAAATATATCTCCAACGATTCCTATCAATATCCCTCACGATCCTGGTAGGATAGAGAATGTCTATATTCGGGCAGAATGTTCCCATGCTGAGATTCAAGAATACACCAAGCTGTTGAAATAATTTCGTGATATATTTTCTTGGTATTACGATGAAATTCCAGGTATCGACCCTCGCATTGTTGAACACGATATTAAGACTTATCCCAATGCTAATCCTGTTTGACAATGCTTGCGTGTGGTGAATCCTAGGAAAGCACCCCACAATTAAGGCAAAGATAGAGAAACTGTTGAAATCCAGTTTTATCTATCCCATTCCCTTGACAGAGTGGGTTTCAAACCCCTTTCCAGTTAACAAGAAGCAGGGAGCGATCCGCATATGTACTGATTTCCGTGATTTGAATCGTGCCTGTCCTAAGGACAATTTCCCGACACCATTTATTGATCAGATTTTGGATGAGTGTGCGGGTAGCGAGGTTTTTTCCTTTATGGATGGATTTTCTGGATACAATCAAATACAAATTAAAGCTGAGGACCAACATAAGACTCCATTATTTTGTCCTTGGGGAACTTTTGCATATCAAAAAATGCCTTTTCGCCTTAAAAATGCCAGAGCTACTTTTTAGTGGGCCATGACCTTGATATTCCATGATCTCAAATCAATTATCAAAGTATTTTTGGATGACCTTGCTGCTCATTCTCATATGAGAATGCGTCATTCCTATCATTTGAGATTGGTATTCGAAAGGTGCCGCCATTATTTGGTCAGGTTAAATCCTCACAAGTGCATCTTTTGTGTTAAATTGGGTCGCTTATTAGGATTCATCGTTTCTAAAGAGGGTATAAGAGTCGACGCTTTGAAGGTTGAGGCAATACTTCAGTTGTCTCCCCCAAAAAATATTCGTCATCTTCAATGTTTGCAGGGCATGGAAAACTTCTTATAGATATTCGTTGTCAATTTTGCCAATTTGACTAGAGGCCTCATGTGTCTTTTGAAGAAGGACACCACGTTTTTTTGGGATGAGCGAGCCCAGGAGTCCTTTGATGCACTCAAGCGAGCCCTAGCATCGACCCCGGTGATTAGTCCCCCAGACTATAGCCGTGATTTCCTACTTTATGTGGCCGCGTCCATGGAGACGATTGGTATGGTTTTGGTTCAAGAGGAGGAGGAGCTCCAAGAGCATGTCATATACTATCTGAGCTGAAATCTTATTGACGCAGAGATCCATTATTCCCATGTTGAGAAGCTTGCCTTAGCTACCGTACATGTGGTTCAACGGTTGAGACATTATATTCTCCTTCGCCAGACCTTGGTTGTAGCCCATGTCAATCCGTTTCAATTCATCCTCACTTGAAGGATGATTGCGGGAAAATATAATAAATGGATTGTCATCCTGCAAGAATTTGATCTCGAGTTTGTTTCGGCAAAATTGAATAAATCGTTAATTTTTGCAGAGCTTATATCAGATTTCCCAAGTGAGGCCAAGAAGTTGGTTTGTAAAGATACATTTATCGATGAGCACATCTTCTTAATCTCAACCTTATACCCATGGTATGGGGATATCATTATATATTTACAAACATTGAAGGTCCCTACTCACCTCTCACGGGATGAACGACGATGGATACGTCACGTGTCTAAGAATTACCTCATAGTGGATAACACTTTGTACCGTCGTGGGGTAGATTCCATTTTACGACGTTGTTTAACTCATGAAGAGGCTGAGGTAGTGCTGAATGATTGCCACGGAGGGGCATGTGGTGGTCATTTATATGGGCTTTCTATAGCCTAGAAAATCTTAAGAGCGGGTTATTTATGGCCGTCGATCTTTAAGGATTGTGTCGATGCAGTCAAGAGGTGCCACCCTTGCTAGGTTTTTGCACGTAATATGTGCTTGAAACTTGCTCTGTTACATCCCATCATCACCACTGGTCCCTTCACTAAGTGGGGGCTTGATTTTATGGATTGCAACCCAGCTTCAGCTGGGGGGCATCATCATATCATAATGGCTGTTGACTACTTCATGAAATGGGTTGAGGCTATGCCTACAGTTAAATCCAATGGTGAGACAGTCATGCACTTCGTATTCAACCAGATTATTACTTGGTTCAGAATTCTGAAAGAGATTGTCACTGACCATGGCTCGCACTTTCAGAATCGTATGATGGAAGAGTTGGCATAGAAGTTAGGGTACAAACAAGAGGATTCCTCCTCTTACTACCCTCAAGTGAATGGAAAGGTAGAAGCAGTGAATAAATCACTCAAATCCATTCTCCAACGAACCATCACACAAAGCAAGAATAATTGGCACATTATGTTATACCCTGCTTTGTGGGATTATAGAACCACTGTTAAGACTGCCACATGTTTTTCTCCATATCAACTTGTACATGGAGTGGAGTCAGTATTGCCAGTTGAGTGTGAGATTCCTTCTTTGAAGCTAGCCATAGAGCTCTTGCCAGACACTTCACCATTGGAGAAGCGTTTGGTCCACCTTGAGCAACTTGATGAGCAGCGTCGAGATGCTTTGGTGGCTCTAGAAGTAAATAAGCGTCACGTAAAGGTCCAGTACGATAATTCTGTCCATCCAAGGAGGTTTAGTGAGGGATACTTGGTCCTTTTGTGGGATTAACTGAAAGAACCCTTGGGGGCAAGAAAGTTTAACCCCATGTGGCATGGTCCTTACATCATCAAATGAGTGTTAGAGAAGGGCGCTTATGAGTTAGTGGATTATGAGGGAACGACCTTGGCAGAGCCTAGAAATGGGCTCTATCTCAAAAATTACTATGCATGATTTTCAGCCAAGGCTGGTTATTGTATATTATTGTACAACTTTGCATAGGTAGGTCTTTTTCTTATGGTGATCGGGTTTGTGATTAGTTTCCGTTTATTTTAGTAGATGTCAATGGAATCTTCCACATTCATAGGATTCGCGGATGGTTCGATCTGTCACACTCAACCCTCAGCCTCTGCTGCTTGGGTGATTTATACTCCTATGGGTCAGGTATTGTCTTTAGGAGGCATATGTTTATGGACATCTTTAAACAATTTTGCTGAATATAGTGCCGTTATTGAGCTTCTACAGGATTCCATTTACATGGTGTTCTCTCTCTTGAGGTACGTCTTGATTCGGAGTTAGTAGTGTCACAGCTTAATGCTTTGTACCATGTTAGAGATCCGACATTATTAAGAAGATTCTTATGTGTGAGATTATTAGAATGGAAATTTGCCAATATAACATACATACATGTGGCAAGAATTAATAATCAAGTTGCTAACTCATATGCTAACTATGTGTTAGATTGGCATTTGTTTCATACACAATAAGCTCATCACAAAGATAAATGTTTACACATGTAAATAAATAAACTGATCATCATAAAAGTTTTTATAAACATCCAAAATGTGGTAATACATAGTGTCATAATACAAAAATGGGGCTCTCGAGCCACTAAGATATAATACACAATAATACAAAATGTATCACTCCCAGGTATCTAATCCTGTGGAGGAGGAGTGGGGTTGTGATCGTGGAATGTCACTATGGCTCTAGCTAGCCATCGAAATAGCCGCATCCATGCTCGTGGTACACCCACCACCTAGTGCTGCATGGCCTCAAGAAAGTCCTTGACTTGTGCCATGGGTACTCTATGTGTCAGCCTCACGAAGTTGGTATGAATGCTTTGGAGTGTCCGCTCCGCATCCACACCCGTGATATCGTCTCCTCTTCCCCTCCATCTATGACGAGGGAAGCCTTCAGGCTACCATGGTCCCACATCTACATGCATATGGTAGATGTCACTATGTATTTTCACCCAAAAACATGTCTTTTGATTCCACATAATCAGAAAACGCAAAAAAAAATTAAATAACTCAAAAATTTTAAAAAGAGGGTCGAGATCCGTTACCTATGTCACCGTATGTCGATCCTGGTGGTAGTGGCATGTCTGGGTCTCCCCAGAAATCTATCCCCACATAGGGGTAGTCATCGATGGAAACTATCTGTCGTCGCCACCACGGGAAGAAATCAGCTGCATAGGGGTTGGACACCCTACCTCCACCCAGTCTGTGCATCGCATCCACCCAACATCGTTGGGCCGGATATTGAACCCTGTGTAGAGGAACGCCAACTCTAGGGATCAATCCTGCAACACGCTCGAAGAAAAACGTGTTCAGTATGCTGCTGAAACTGAAGTTTCGCACTCTACCCATCTTGCACTCACTGAGCTGATGTTTCATGTTACCCAGTAGTGCAGTGCTCCAATCGTATACCGTGGGTCTCATTCACTCCATTGCATAGAACATCAGAGCCTACGAGGCCTGGTGGAGTGAAGCCAAGCCTACTATCCTACCCAGTGTCAATTGGATGGCCTTTAGTCCCAACACCTGTATGGAGTTAGTTGGGATATAACTCCCCACCTTCTCTATGTCTGGATAGCAATACACCGCAATATTGTACTCATCTATAGTCAGGCCACCTTTGGGCCCGCGAGAACGTAGGTTCACTACTTCCCCCCATCGGGAAAGTCCAGTAATAAAGTATATGTCCTCCAATTCTATGTTGAGGGACATCCCGTCTATCTGGAATGACTCTGAGTCTGGATCCCAATAGTCCACTAACATCTGCAATAGTTCTGGTTTGGCCCTTAAGCCACCAAGACACAAAAATTTGTATAGCCCACATGCACGTAACGCTTATTGAGCCATTAGATCTGCTCTTACTGCCTCTTCTATATCACCATGTTCACGTTCTATCCATTCTAGGACCATCCTACACAAAAAATTTGATTTTTGTCCATTAGAACACTTGAAAAACCTTGAGCGCAGCCACATACATGACTGTTTTCCAAACAATCACGTATGTACGCGGCTTTGGGGGCATTTTTCGCGTATATCTAGCCCTATATGTGGAAAAACCCTTGATTTCCGCGTGGGCCATGGAGCCTATCTTAGAATGGCCTAGAAAATCAAATACACCATGGAATTTGACAAAATTTGCATCAAAATGAAAGAGTAGAGCATGGGTAAGTACCTGGAAAAAACGGTAGTGGATTCTGCCGGCTGGATCTCCTGGAATTCGCTTTTGAAGTTCTAAGCTCAAATGGGTAAAAGTTTCAAATGTTTTATAATGTTTTGAATTTTTTTTCTATTTATAGAAAATTTTTACCCCCTTTCCTATAGTTTGGACCATTTCTAATCCTTTTGGATGTTTTTGGACTGATTTATGATGTAGGAGACCTTTTTGAGTGTCGTTTCAGCCGTTGGATTGACCCGTTCGTGCCGATTTCAGGTATCATGTCTAAACTGGCATATAGGTTAGGTTTCATCACTATTTTCATTTTGCATGACCTTATGATCGTTTCATTATATCCTTAGGTATGAACCCACTTGATTATGTCATGAAACCTTCTTGCTGTTTTAGAAGTGGCATGATATGAGTGGTAGAGCTTGACCTTACATGGGTACCCTAGTTAACGCCTTATTTGCATTTGGTGCCCATGCTGACATTTTGTCCCTAAGGGTGTGGGAGTCCGTTGTATAGTATTTTCATAACATTTCGCAAGAGCCTCATACTCCTCTTGATCTTTTGCTAGCCTATTTCCCTCAAGGACTCCCTTATGTCAAGTTGTAATTGCATTATCATGAGCTTTGCCTGCCTTATTGAGCCTTACACTGGCTTCCCTGACATTGAGTTTCAGCCATATAGCCTGAGCTTGTCTCATGTCTAGCCATGCAGAGCCATTTTATATATCCTTTATAGCTTGATTCCCTATTTTTACTGGGAGGGGATTTTCCCCCGAGTGTCGCTATCCTACACATGTATCCTTGCATTGAGCATAGGTATGTTCCACTGCTTGGAACTAGTTTTTTTCCCATATGACACTCGTCTCCTCCTAGTCTGTAACTATAAAGCAGTTTTATTCTTTTTCAAGATTTTTAAATATTTGAAAAAGTCCAAAAAAAATAAAAAAACAAAAAAGCCGGACAAGGAAAGATGTTATCTTTTGGCAGCTGTCGATTCGTGTCACCTTCAAACAGAGCATTGTATATCACATCCGTTGGTTGGGTTTATAGTTTGACTTTAGGAGCTGTACTCATTTATTTGATTTTATCTCCACCGACTGGTTAAGCTTCTAGTCCCCATGGAGCCTCTGGTGATGCCTCCTGTGTCATAGAGATGTCCCAGTTTTGTATATCGAGTCTATGCTACCCTTATTCAATCACCATTCGTTGTTATGCTCTTGTTCAAAGGAAGTTGAAACCTGAGTCGGACATTCCTCAATTATCTTGACTTTGCGTGTCGGCCATTCCCGGTACAGTTATTGGTTTATGCACATTATGATCAAGTCCTTCCACATTATACAGCTTTGCTGAGTACCTTGTGTTGGATGATGGGGGATTCCTTAATGCCCTCCTTCTATCATATTTCATCCCATCAAATTCAGATAATTTATTCTGGGATTGGAATCTAGAGTCATTTTTGAGTGCCTTGAGACTTGCAGTCATCAGTGGTAGGTTCTCTCGCTATCGACAGTATTTGGGAATACATCAATGTCCCCTGATCGATGGATCCTCTCAAGTGTTCGACCTCAACACATTTATTCACACTTGTTAGTTTGCACTCTAGTACCTTGATTCCCATTTTCATTATCGGTGGGTGATGTCGTGTCTATTAACAGTATACATCAATGACCGGTAATCAGATGATGGACTACTATGTTTGACCTCGACACCTCTATTCACATAGTAGGACATGTACTCGTAGCGGTTTGTTTAGAATACCTTCCAGATTGGTGGCATCTCTTATATGCTACCTCCTTGATCGTGCTAGTGTTGATGAGATTTCAGCTCTCGTGACTTGATTCCAGTATATGTCAGACATTTCCAGCCATTATGGAGATCTTTATCCATTATATATCTTCAGTCGTCATGGAGATCATGGTCCTTTGTATATCTTCATCATGGAGATTCTGATCTATGTATATTGTACGTGGCGATGACCACTTATGTGATATTTTTTATCATTCCTATTCATGGCCATTGTACTCTTATGTATCCGGGACTGCTAGATGTATTTGCAGTTATGTGTAGATTTGTATCATTGTACTATGCTTATTTGGTGGCTGGTCTTCCATTTGGGATCCTTCATCACTCCACTTCTGGGATGGACTTATCACCCCTCTAACCCCTCTAACCCCTATTTCGGCCATCGTATGACCCCTCTGACCTCACACATTAGGGGGCATCCATTATAGCTTATTTTACCACACCAGGTGAATCACACTTGTATGGCCTTCCCATGTCCCTTTGCAGACTCCTTATACCCCTTGGACCATTTTTTGTCCTTTGATGTTTCCTAGACCATCCCTAAAAACATGTGAAAATTCATAAACGCGACTTTTAAACCCCTAATCGCGTATATACGTGGGTTTGACCCCTAAAACCGTGTACATCGAGATGTGTGCAAAATACAAATCCTTTTGGAGTTTTCCTTAACATGGATCCAACTCACTTGACTCCTGGCCTTCCATATGCCTTGAGATCACTCGGATTCAACCTTTCATTACCCCTTTGAAAAGATATATAAGGAACTCTTTCATATATTGAAGGCATATAAGAGAATTGAGAGCAAAGAAACTATAGTCCATTGTTGCCAGAACTTGTGCTTGAGTCTGCATCCCTTTGTCCCTTAGAGCAGTTTTGTGTTCTTCCCAAGCTTGCCTTTTGCTTGTGAGCTTGCTATCGAGAGATGGAGGATTGAGGTGGTGGAGGCCCAAGTGGGGGATTCAGTTTCTTCGATTCGCAGACGTGCTGACAGAGGTTGTATCCAGTGTAATCTCTGATTTTATATTAATAGAAATATTTTTTCCTATCCAATAATGTATGTTTGAATGAATATTTTATCCATGGATGATTTCAAATGCTTATACATCGTTGATTATATATGCTAGAATAGATCTAACACCATTATATATAGTATGCTTGTCTTGTTTACTTGTTGTTGAGGAAGTGATTCATCAATTCAAGCTAAAGTTTGAAAGCTCAACGGGGATCTACTTCAACCATCCGGAATAAGGTATGATATCTAATCCTTTAGTGTTATATATTTGATTTATATTGCATATTGGAAATGATTGATTTCTGGAGTCAAGCTGTCTGTTGTGGTACCCCAATCCATAGGAATTTCTCTCTGTAACATCGGTACAGTTACTGGTTCGTGCACCTTATGATCGAGTCCTTCCACATTATACAGCTTTGCTGAGTACCTTGTGTTGGATGATGGGGAATGCCTTAATGCACTCCTTCCAGCGGATTTCATCCTATCAACTTCAAATCATTTATTCTAGGATTTAAATCTAGAGTCATTTTGGAGTGCCTTGAGACTTGCAATCGTCAGTAGTAGGTTCTCTCACCATCGACAATTATTTGGGAATACATCAATGTCTCCTAATCGATCGATTCTCTCAAGTGTTTGATCTCAACACATTTATTCACACTTGTTATTTTGCACTCTAGTACCTTGATTCCCATTATCATTATCGGTGGGTGATCTCGTGTTTGTTAATGGTATACATCAATGACTGGTAATCAGACGATGGACTACTATGTTCGACCTCGACACCTCTATTCACATAGTAGGACTTGTACTCGTAGCAGTTTGTGTAGAAGACCTTCCAGATTGGTGGCATCTCATATATGCTACCTCCTTGATTGTGCCAGTGTTCATGAGATTTCAACTCTCGTGACTTGATTCCAATATATGTCAGACATTTCCAACCATTATGGAGATCTTGATTTGTTATATATCTTCAACTTTCATGGAGATCATGATCCTTTGTATATCTTCATCATGGATATTCTTATCTATGTATATTGTACGTGGCGATGACCACACATGTCATATTTTGTATCATGCCTATTCATGGCCATTGTACTCTTATGTATCTGGGACTGCTATATGTATTTGCAATTATATGCAGAGTTATATCATTGTACTATGATGATTGGGTGGCTAGTATTTCCACTGGGTTCTTCATCACTCCACTTCTGGGATGGACTTATAATGTATTTCGGCCATCGTATGGCCCCTTTGACCTCATACATTAGGGGGCATCTGTTATAGCTAATTTTACCACACCTGGTGAATCACACTTGTATGGCCTTCCCCTATTCCTCTGCAGACTCTTTGGACCCCATGGGCCTTTTTTATACCTTTGATGTTTCCAATATCATCCCTAAAAACATGCTTAAATTGCTATATGTGACTTTTAAACCCTTTCTCGCGTATATACGTGGGTTTGACCCCTAAAACCGCATACATCGAGATGTGTGCAAAAGGAAAAATTCTTTTGGAGTTTTTCTTGACATGGATCTGACTCACTTGTCTCGTGGCCTTCCATATGCCTTGATATCACTCGGATTTGACCCTTCATTGCCCCATTGAAGAGCTATATAAGGAACCCTTTGGATACATAAAAAAACATGTGAGAATTGAGAGCAAAGAAACTATAGTCCATTGTTGCTAGAACTTATGCTTGAGTCTGCATCCCTTTGTCCCCTGGAGCACTTTGGTGTTCTTCCCAAGCTTTCCTTTTTCTTGTGAGCTTGCTATCAAGAGATGGAGGATTGAGGTGGTCGAGGCCCAAGTGGAGAATTTAGTTTATCTGATTCGCAGATGTGCTGACAGAGGTTGTATTCATTGCAATATCTGATTTTATATTAATAGAAATGTCTTTTATTTTCCAATAATGTATGTTTGAATGAATATTTTATCCAAGGATGATTTCAAATGCTTATACATTGTTGACTATATATGCTAGAGTAGATCTAACACCAATATATATAGCATGCTTGTCTTGTTTACTGATTGTTGAGGGAGTAATTTATCAATTCAATCTTGAGTTGGAAAGCTCAACGGGGATCTACTTCAACCGTCTGGAATAAGGTACGAGTTTTCATCTTTTAGTGTTAGATATTTGATTTCTCTTGCATATTGGAAAGGATTTATTTCTGGAGTCAAGCTGTCTGTTGTGGTACCCCAAGCCATAGGAATTTCTCTCCGTAGCACTTGTGTCTTCTATTTGATTTCAAATTTTTTCAGTAACCCATTCTAGTGGGCAATATTTGCCATATTTCCCAAGCAGATCATTGTGAAGTGGATTATTCCTTGGGTTCGATCTCTTAAATTGGCTCCTTGATTCTAACACTTATTCTCTCTTTTTTATCATACAAATCAATCCATTTGTGCATAAAGTGTATGTGGTATAGAACAAACTTGTCGATATAGCACTTTCATCTACACCTACTACATGTCAATATGTTTATTTCAAACTCCAAATGTCATGTTTTTCATTTGACAAATAAATTACAAAGTAAATTAATGATTGCAATAAAGACAACCATAATGATCGTGAATTTACTAACCAATTTCTACTTGAACACCATTAGATTGTGTTTTTTCTCCATCAATAATATTGTATGCTTGTTCTTCATCCCTTAAGCATGGCCCATTTTAAAAATCCTTACCAAGGAATTCGCATAGGAAGAAAAATGATTCATTCAGTACATACCCTTTAGCCACGAAATCCTTTGGATGTTCCTTTTGTAGAACATATCTTTTTAGATTTTTCATATACCTCTCAAAGAAAAACATCCACCTCATTGATACGAAACCCACCAACTAAATTTCATCGACTAGGTGTATAAGTAACTTGACTTGTAGGTCCATGAAACTTGTATGGAGCTCCTTCTCAAATACACATACAATTTCTAGAATTTCCTTCTTTCATTTTGGAACTTCGAATTCGTGGATCTCCTTAGAGGTCACCCACCTAATATAAGAATAGTGAATTAGTATGAACCTTTAGTAAAAATTTAAAATGCAATATAATATCTCAATGTCTCTCACACATGAAAATTTCATAACTCATACCTTGTAAATGATGACAATCAATTTATGGTGTTCCTTAACTCAATGGTAAGACATGAATCCCCCTTAATTGTCAATGGCATGATATTCTATCAAACACATTTATCAAATGTTATTAGTAATTTTTCTCACACTAAGAGAATATCAAAATATATTGAGTACTTAATTAATGTTACCGATAAAAGTTAAGTGATGATAATACCTACATAAAATGAAAATCCTGTGTTTTAAATCCTGTGATATGTCCATCAATTGTAAACTCTTTTTCCAATGATGAACCATAGCGATTAGGTGTCCTTATTAAACGAATGATTTTTTTTAGTTGGTCTAGCTCTTTTTTTTTCAAAATACATGGAGCTTCGGCATATGTTTCACTTTACATGTTTGGACACAAATGTATTCTATCAAATTTGGTATGTGAAAGAGTGACATCTCTCCTCAAAGATAAGGTGTCCTTATATTTTCCTTATAAATGTTGAAATATAGAATTTGGGACATTTTGAAGATGTGCACAGGATATAATAGGTGAGATATTAATAGATCATTGTAGTAAGGGAGCTCATAAAATATGGATTTTTCATTCCTTCTAGCACATTAAATACAATTTGTTCTAGTTCTTCAATTGAATCACCCTAATAATAAAAACCCTCCCAATATTTTAATTCAGCATCTTTATATTTCTTAATATAATCACTTAGACCTGTAATCATGCGAGGGCTTCTATTTTCAACCTTTTCATCATATTGATTCTTCAAGTGATTTATAAACTTATGACTTGGTTGTAGAGAAACATTGTTGTTTGCGTAAATTTTTTTATGTATATCTTTAGAATATTTCCCTTGAAATTGTTCTACACATCTTGGACATTCAAATTTATCCTTTGCTTGAAGCCCTGTAGTTCAATAAGTAATCTTAATAACATCAAAATAATATTATGAAAGTTAGTATTAAAGTATGGATTAAAATAAAACATGATTGTAAATACATAACTATTTTATCTTACCAGAACAAACACCAAGCTTGGGAAATCATGAATAGTTCGACATAGAACACCATACAACATGAATGACCTATATAATGGAGAACAAGGTATGGCATACATTCTTATGCATTTCCATAGCATTTCCTTTTCATCAATAAAATGCGCAAGATAAACATCCATGTTTTTCAATTCGTAAGTTTCTGCAGTGAGGTAGATTAGTGGTCAGGTTTTCTTTAGAATCCCCAGTGGACATTGTTTGAATGTCAATGGCCACTACGAATTCTTCTGAAAACCTCACGACTAATCCATGTTTTTCATCAGTGATGTTTTCTTGGAATAATGAGATTCATCCTGAGGTTCTCCTTTCTAACAGTCATCCATGGGGGAATATTGTATACTATAAATCCTACTTGAAAACAATATTATTTTCGCTCATGAAAGAGAATGGGAACACTCCATCTCTTGCAAACCCAAACCTAATACTATGGGGTTCATGTTTGAATTTTCCTATCCCTTTTTCCTTGTATGTTTTTCATTGCTTTGTAGTCAACCATAATTCACATGAATCCATCCTTACTCATGTTCTTTGCATGCAAGTCCATGAATTGTTCAAGTTACTTACAACGAAACATTCGTTAAAGTATAGGTATAATTGCCATGTGGCATAAACCTTAGTTGGTATCATAGGACCTTGTGCATCTATATGATATCTCTTCTCTTTGCATACAAGGAATTTTACCTTGTTTTGATATTCATCCCTGTATAAAATTAAATAATTTATACATGAATGAATTTTCTTATATTCAATCCCCAACTCAACGAACAAATGACACACTTCTCTTCAAGGAATATTTTAGTTTTTAGTGACCTATAAAATTACAAGAGATTAATCAAATGAATGTTAGAATTGTGATGAACATGTTTAATATGTTAATCTATACTAGGATTGTTTATATACAATATATGGTTTTAAAATCCCCTTAAAAAAATATAAATGAAGTTGATGAATGTTTATGAATTACATATACCAATTGACAATGCAAAGTAAGAAATGGATTTGAACTCACTTTAGTATGGTAGTGAATCATTTGTTTGACCAACCAAATAATGACTTGATTTCCAATAATATTAATGTGCATGCCAGTTTTGAGGTTCTACTTGTACCCGATTTGAACATGGGTGTCTTAGATGCTTGCTTGATTGAGTCTTTCAGGTTATTGTCATCAAGATTACCTTGGTGGTAATGAATCATGCTATCATTACTATTGTCAACCATATGATAATCATTTTCATCATTTTTTTCATCCCCTAAGAATTAAGTAAGATTTCAATTCAACCCTTCTTCGTGCACTACATTTTCACTATCATCATCACCATTAAGGCTAGGTGGCATGTCATCAATGTATGCTAATCTCATCATCTCTTCAAATTTTTTATATGGTAGTATTCTCTTCAATTTCTCTCTTTTCACCATAGTATGGTTTAAAGGATGGTTTGGATCATCCTATCCAAATCTTAATAACCCAATTTGGTCTTATGTATTGATAGATGTATCATCAATAGATTCTACCTATCAACAAACGCAAGCATTATTTAATGTTTGGCAATAATTAGATAAATCATAAACATATCAATTTCGAAGGAATATTATCAAATATGTCTTAAGAAATAAAAATATAGAATGTATGAACATATATACATCAATTGAATCATGGAGAATCATTTTATAGACTAATTTTTTTATACAATAATTTAAAATAAAAGAAATTTATGACAACATAGTTTATAAAACATCATTCCACACTCATTGATTGTTCTTTGGTTTTCTTCCCTAAAGAACATCCTTTCGGAGACCTTGTTCTTCCCTTTTCTTTCACACATGAGTGTGTTTTAGGAAGGGATAATAAATTAATAACTCATACCTAATGCTAAGGTCCATAATAGCCTCAACCATTATCAATCTATCAACCTCTCTTTCCATATCTCCATCTTTATCATTTATAACCTTAACAAATTGACAATTTGGTCTTACAATAGGGTCCCATCCCTTCTACTATTTTTAAATCCTACAATATTTTTGTGTGTATATGCATGTCCATCAATATACATACGATTATCTCTATTCATTTCTTTTACACTTTCCAATTGGAGGCGATGTGTATATATATTCAAATTTAGACCATATGTTGACATCAAAGGCTTATATTCTGCTAGCCTTCTCCATTCACCATTATAATATGACGGACAATAATATGACATTAATATCCTAGTGGTTTTTTGTGAATTGTTTCTGTGTTTAACTCCCACATGTACATTTTGGACAATAAAGAGGCCTAGACTCACTCCATGAATATTGGATGGTCGTATCATGCAGATGTATCCCCAAAATTGAAACACCTCATACACTCTATGTAGTTTTTTATCACTATGCCGAGCACAATATAGTCAATGATCAAATGTCTCTTTGTAAATTGATCTGAAAGTCAAGGGAAAGTCATAATCTCCATCAATTCATTCTCATAGGGTATGTAGTCCACCTTCCCCTTCTCTTTTCTAGTGTTACTACTTTTCATCAGTTTCTCACCTTCTAAGATCGTATATGTGCACATATTCATCCCATGTAATATAGCCTTAATCAACCTCATGTTTAGTGAAATCATTTGTTGTTTCTATAGGATCCATTTCCATATCCTCTTCCACCCACTTTCCTCTAGATGATTTAAAATTTTTAGTTCCACATCCATGTACATATTTTTTTTCTTTTTTTAGTTGAATTATTAGGATCTGCATTTGCTCTAATCTCTATCTTAAATAATCAACAACATAAATTAATTTATGTCGAGTTTGGTTAAAAAACTATAAATTTTAATAATACTATGAACAAAGATGGGTGTATCATAAATTGCCATCAAATTAATTTTTTCATAGGAAAGTCAAAATTTGAGTACCTAATGTCTCGCTTTAAGCGTTGAATCCTCATTTGATATGACACGATATGTTACCATGGCCTCATTTGGCCCTTGTAATACAAAATATAGTCAATAATGTTTAGTACACCAATTACATCATTTCAAATAATATGATTTCCAACACAAAACTTCACTTTATACATGTATTTGATATATTGATATCATGTTTTGGAGTTGAAAAAAAACAATTTTATGACCCTGGGTATATACATCAAGCTCAAATTTCAACAAAAAAAGTATCTATCATACCTATCTTACATGGAAATCCTGATTTTGAAACTTTTCCCTTGATCATAGAATCACATTTAATAACCATTCATGTGCATTTGAAACCAAAAAGTTTGACCTCAAAGGCCTCATGGCCAAAAAAATGACTTTCTCTCCTCTATGTTGTAGCATTTGTGAATTCATAAACACCTTCCTCCTTTGGTTGATATTGATTTGTCTTCTTACCTTTATTGTATCTACATATTTCGTTGTCAAATCTATTTACACCCACTTTCCTCTCTGCGATTTAGTATTTCTACGTTGTCCACATCCTCTGTCCATGGTATCCTCTAGATCCTGTAATACGCAACAATGAGAATAGTGACATAAAAGATGTGCACAAAGAGAATATTATTGAACTTATTTTTTTAATATGCTCACGTGTTTTTAAGACGCACTATGAAATACAAAACAGGACATTGTCTTCTAAAAATTTGATTAATTTCATTTTTCTAGTTGTTATGCTACTTCCAATCATTTTTTGTGAGATGGTGTTGGGCCTAGGGTAAGATAGGAAGAATTCACTTAGAATTATGCCCAAGTATGAAAAGAGTCAGGCTGCAATAAGTAAAAGGAGTTGCGACAGAAGTAGAAAAGGAAGAACAGAAGAAGGAAAAGAAGGAAAATGAGTTGCAATAGAAGTAGCCGCGGAAGGAAGGAATACAAGGTAGAAGAAGTAGTAAGAAAGGAGGATGCGATAGTGGAGGAATAGAAGTAGACAAAGAATAAAGAGGTAAGGAAAGACACAGTTGAAGAGGAATCTGTGATAGGAGAAGAAGAGATTTTTTAATATAAGAGAGTCTAGAACGAAAGAGGAACATAGACAGGAGGAAAGATGCGATGGAGTTAACCATATCAGAATATGTGCAATGGAGCAACGACTAGAAAGCAACATTTCAAAAAGATCATGGTTACGAGGTCATCTAGAATCGTCAGAAGCTGCACATATGAAAGCATATTTGTAAGTCAGTTTGTTAGTTCCTACTGACATGTGTCGATAGAATAGGAAATATATCATGTTGGATAACTATATGAAGTCGGCTGAAAAGACATGTAAGAGTCTATAAATGGAGGAACCCAAGATGTACGTGGGTTAGACTCTATGGTATCTAGTCATGTTAGACACTCGTTGGTCATTTAGTGACATTCTGATTGTATTGTTTGGTATTTTGTTGAGTCGTAGAGAGAAATCAAAGAACCTACAGCTGAGTGTGTAGGAGTGTAGAAGAGATTGAGTAGATCCAAGTTGTGTGCGAATCGTCAGTAGATTTAAGTAGAAAAGGAATAGCGACAGAATACCAGAGAGCATGAGAGGAGGAATAATTCTGTACAGATAAGAAAGAGAGATCTAGAACAAAGTATATATCTTAGTGCGCAGACCAAAGGTTCCATATATTGCTCATGCCAGATAAAGAATGCCTTTGTGGTTTTTTCCAGATGGGTTTCCACGTTAGATACTGTGTAAAATGAGTGAATGAGTTGCATATATATGTTACTATGAATATGTGTTTATGTATTTTCTTATGAATGAGTTTATATGTATTTTTCACATTGTTATTGTTGAATGTTCCCATGCTACATCAGGTTTGTTGTTATAATACCTATCAAAGGACGATTTGTAGCACAACTTAACTATGTGTAATAAGTATAAATACCCCACCCATAATCCTCTATTGAGCACCTTGGTATAACACCAAGGGACCATAAATCTCCCAACCAACTACGAAAACCTGATTCTGGAGGTTACCCATAGAAAGATATCTCGAGTGATACTGCACCTGCGTCACAGATGTTACTGACTAAGACTTAATCTGTAGGGTCGATATATTTGGATTTGTTGCACGCCAAGGAGGGACTGAACCTGGTTCAAAGAGAGTTCAATGGAAACAAATGGTTCCATTTCTGGGACCGTGAATCATTTTGGTGAGGGATATGTTGTGGCATCTGACGAAGGCTGAAATAAAAGACTAGGTGGATTTCAAAGCATTATAGTTTGCACAAGAAGAGAGTAAAGGATCCCAGTTGAATCCAAGACAGTGGTCGGGTCGATATCTGTACACGGATATTCATGAGAATTTATTTTCTTAATTTCCTATTGTGTTGCATGAGTGGTTGTTTACGAAGTTGGAAATCCAGCAAAGAATATTTTAAGGAGGAGAATAGACAGAGTGGAATCCTCAGTTGATTCAGTGACTGAAGAGTGTGAGAAACCCTATGTCAATGGTTGTTGATTTTTTATTGGATAACATTTTGTAAGGATATATTACTAATTTTTTTGTTGACACAATAACCTATTATAGTGATCCAGAGAGAAAAATTTTCCAAGGACCCCGTGGAAGATATTTGTCATCCTTGAAAACTTAGATAAAGATGCTCGTATGTGAAAAATGAATCTTACAAATGTAACAGTTGATAACTGTGCACAGAAGGTTGGATATGTCACAACAGAATTGTGTGAAAAAAGACGCAAACTAAGTTGAGATGTTCCCTGGAAATAACGGAACGAAACTAGAGGCCGGTTATTTAAGAAGTGGAAGAATATCTAGGTCAGGAAAGAGAAGAAAGACTGTCACAGGAAGAGGAATTTGCAGTATGACTAGAGGAGAAGACTGCGATATTGCATCACATGTGGATGAATTCTCTTACAATGAAGAAGAAGAGTATTATCCAATATCTAAAGGAGAAGAGGAATTAGAATAATCAACAAAAACTCCAAGACTAGAACACAAGTACAACAACACCATGCACATCACCGAAGGTAAGATCTATAAACTTGTATCCAAGAAGAATTGTCAATACTAGTAATACTAACGCTGTGATTAGTGGAAAAGGGAGTCTGACTACTCCAAAGTGTTTCCAAAGTGTATTAGGAGCCAACATAAAGGATGGAACATAAATTAAGTTGCCAATATTTAATGGAAATGGTTTGGAAGACCCAGAGCAACATTGGTTTCTTTGTGAAGTTGTATGGATTGTGCGACATATACAAGATGAAGACATAAAGAAAGCACTGATGGTCACGAATCTACGAGGTCGTGAGCTAGAGTGGTACATGAATTTTTCTATAGTGCTAGTAGGATTTGCGCAGAAAACACTCGTCCGGATTCAAGTCATAATGATAGATGAGTTCAAAAAGCCAAAATTTGAGTCGCAATGGATTATAGAAATTAAAGAAATAAAATAGTTACCTATAGAGTCTATCTGGGAGTTTGACCAGAGATTCAAGACATTAATGTCCAAAGTAATCTTCCATATGGTAGACATACAACATAAGGAATGGTTCTTTGTCGCATTGTTGCCATACATCCGGGTTCCATTGATGCAACAAAATATTGTGTCCCAGACAAAAGCTTAGTAAATAGAAATGAAGCTATAATTCTCTCTGATTAGAGAAACTAGTGCAGGAATGATGCATATTCAATCGTAAACTGGATAACCTTACACTGAAACTCCAAGACATCAAGAAAGGGAAAGAGGTTCAAGAACACTTATGTTGTACAAGATGTAGAACAGAAGGACACCATAAAGATAATTGTCTAGCACTCCTAAACTATGTCGCAGCAGGAGTTCCAAACTCGATAAACACCTAAGGGACACCTTGGTGTAGAATATGTCAAACTAGAGGCCATTGGTCGGAAGAATATTTGTACTTATAGAAGATTGTAAGTGAACCAGCTAGTTTGTATTGTAATTTTTGTAAATATGTAGGACACGATGAGAAATATTGCAGATCATTATAGCTGCTACAAGAGAAGTCAGTGGATACCTACTAGATGAAGAATGATGAGTAGATGAAAGATGAACAAGCGTAGTCTCAGTACCATCCTATTCAATTTTCACCAACAAAATTTCAATAACCGCAATATCCTCAACCGTAATATGAACAAAATCAGTATCCTCTGCAACAACACTACCCTCAACATAGGGGGGGTGGAAATTTTCAAGGCCGAAGATAACAAATAAAAAGGAGGAGGAGGATTTTGTCGAGGAAGAGGCCAATTCGTATGTTATAACTATGGAAAACCATGACACTTTTCTCGAGATTGCGCAAGTCCTGCGAAGACCTAATCGTATTGTAAAGAATTTGATCATACTATCGAACGGTGTCCACAATTAATTGCGAAGTGGTAAGATCGAACTATGGGAAATCACAACCCTATGCATAATCCCAATTTGAACCCCAATCAAAACATCCAAATGATTTATGTCGAGCCAAGGGAAGCAAACATTGTTTTCACCACAAGGGAGGTGTTGTGACTAGAGCATACCAGGATGCACAACATGGACAACCATAGGTGAGATCAACGACACAAAAGAAAGTATTGTTTTCGACATCCAGAAAGAAAATAAGGTATTCTTCAATGTCAAACTATAATTTTTTGGCACAAATCAAGCGTCGACATCTGGAAAAGTAAGAGATTTTCCTGAAAGGTTCGATCAAATAGTCAGGAAGCAATCAATGAGAAAGGTTAGTAAGCTCAAAGAATTTTTCAAAAGTTGCTTAGCACTAATCCATGATAAAGATGTTATCGCAGAATTGACATCACTCATAAAAGAAACTCCAGAAGAGTTGCGACCCGAACGAAGAGTTAACCATGTCGGGAAAAGATTAAAAATTGGCTACGAGCTGCAAATGATTGCATAAATAGGAGACTATGACATGGAGTATATCATCTTAGATCTAGGCTCTGATGTAAATATCTTTACAAGGTAGACATGGGAAAGCATGAACATGCCGCAACTGGATTGGTCTCCCATTCAATTAAGGCTATAAAATCAGTTGAAGGTTCTAACCATTAGTTGAATGACTCAAGTACTTGTCGAGGTATAAGGTCTGAGAACATATGCAGACTTTGAAGTGATCAACATTGTTGATTCTAAAAACCCATATCCTTCACTTTTAGGGATTGACTGGTTAGACCATCATAAATTTTAAGAGAAGAGCCTTGTCATTTGAAGACTCATAGATAAGGGTGGTCGCGCTAATTGATCCACTAGAAGGATAGAGATATGTTGAACCAGTAAACAATGAAGGAAAAGGTGATTATCTAGATAATAGATATAATATTATGTCCTCTTGATATTACTATATAAATCCAACACCTGATGGAAAGTTGAGTTGGATAAGTGTAAGCTCCTGTACATCTAATTTCAGTGAAGCATTAAAAAATTAGCAGAATCAAATGCACGGAGTTTCCATGAGAAAATGCGCAAGAATTACAAGATCTGTGTGATGAGTAGGAGCTGAGGCAAGCGAGCTACCCACATATGAAGGTTTTCCTAACCTTGCATCTTTTATAGCATAATTTGAAGAAAAATTTACAGAATCGCACCGATTTTTGGCCTTGGAATTTGTGCTAAAAGCTACGCCTTCTAGATGGTGGGGTACACATAAAAAAACTATCTATGAATGGCCACAATGTAGAAGATTTCTGGAGATCATACTTGGTGAAGAGATCATTTATAATGGTCGCAAGTTTACAGGATTGAAAAATCCTGTAACAAAAATCAAATTTAATTATAAGCTAGGTTAATTAATGTAAATAAACTAAGAGGTGACTTGAAAAGTTACCTCTCTTCCCCACTTATGATATAAATTACTGGGACACCTATTATGTAATTCATCCTCTACATTTATCAAATATACAATTACATTACATTTCTCTTATGTCTCTGTCCATTCCCCGGTTCTTGCTCTTCCATTGGTATCAAAACCTCTTGGCTCTCGGCACCAGGCCACCGCCACTCCCAACCCCCAGCTGCTCCCTACTCCATTCACCCACCACACAACCCCCCACTACTCTCCATCCTTTGCTACTCCCTACTCCTTCCACTCACCCTTCCGTCCACGCTTCCCGCCCTACTACTGCCGCCACCTCCCCATTCTGCCCTCCCCTATACATGTTCCCACCATCCACCTCCCCTTACCTCCACTGCGCTTCACTCCCATCTCCACCATTCTGCACCTCCATTACCTTCTTTGCCACCCTTTCCCTTGCACCTCCTCCAGCTGCCACCTCCCCACCGCTTTCCCTTACGTTGCCTCCCTTCCGTTGCGCTCCACATCATTCCCATCTATTGCGCTCCATCGCTGCCTTCCCCTTTTGTTGCCTCCCCATCACTGCAACTCATCCACTGCTCCCTTCCACCCCTCCCGCCAGTGGCTTCCGCCACCATTCCTCCTTCCATTTCGCAGCTGCCAGCTCCCTCTATCCCGCCTACCTCTGCTCCACCATTCTCCATTCCATCCATGGCCGCTGCATATTAATTTTTTTAATAAAATTATAAATTAATATTAATACAATTTATTAATATTAATAATATTTATTAATATTATTAATAATAATAAATAAATAAAACTATATTATAATAATTATTATTATTATAATTATTTAAAATAAAAATAAAATAAAATAAAAAAGAAAGAAGAGAGAGAAGAGAATCGTGGTGAGCTAGCATCGTACATTGAATAAAAATAAGTCAATGTTTAGGCCAAGAAAATTCCAGCAATCACTAGATCAATGGACGCTTGGTTTGATCAAATCAATGAGAAGATTAATAAGAACTACGAGGAACTCCAGGAAAAGATCAAACAAACTAGTGACAATTTGACATCGAATTGGACACAATTTACGTCACGAATAGAGAATAGATTCCTCATTCTACAAGAAGACCAAAAGAAAAATCAAGTAGTTTTAGCTGCCATCTTGGACAAATTACAAATATCAAATGACCTACAACCAAACTCTCTGAAAACACCGTAGCAGCTAGATCCTCTATTCAACATGTCATCCTCAAACTTATATACGCAAGGACATCAAATATGGGTGAAGGTCAAGTTACCCAAATACGATGGGGATGAAAAATAGTGCATAGCATGGATTCACAAAGCTGAGGAATACCTAGACATCCACAACATCCATTACGACAACGAAAAAATTAAATATGCCTCCATGTATCTAGAAGGAAGCACTTACAACTGGTACTTATGGTGGAAGAATACTACAAGAATATGTTCTTACAATTGGGTTAGCTACAAAAAAAAAACTTCTTTGCCAAGACTTCTTTGCCAAAATCACAAGGTTACAACAAAAAAATAATGTCGATGAGTACACCTGTGATTGGGAAGCACTGTCAACTCGAGTCCCAGAATTAACTGATGACCAACGACTACAAACCTACATACATGGTCTAAAACAACACATCCATGATGAACTAGAGTTACACAACATATCTACCAAGGAGGAAGCACGACGTAAAGCTAGGATTATTGAAAGCAAATCCGTTCATACAAATGTTGACCAAGACGACTCCAAACAAAACCCCCTCCAATCAGGATACACAGGAAATCCAAGGTATGCACAGCCTCAACTTAGGGAAGGAAAAAATCCTAGTTTAGAGGCCCAGAGAATAAAAGAAGGGAAATGTAAGATTTGTGGAGACAAATGGGATCCTCAACACAGATGCTTACAAAAGAAATTATATGCTTGTAAAGCAGAGCTAGAATTCAATGAACCAATTGAGAACGATGTGAATATCCAACAAGACTACCACCCAGGAATCAAGGACGAATCCCCACAAATGCCATTAGTCGCTATTACCGGAATCTCCCAACTACAACATTGAAGATTAAAGGACATATAAAGAATAATAACGTCATAGTTCTCATCGATTCTAGCAGCACCCATAACTTCGTTAACGTCAACCTTGTTAAAGTATTTAACCTATTTATTCATCCAGTACCTAACATGAAAGTTATGGTAGCAGATGGTAAGAAGATTGACAATGTGGGAAAATGTCACAAGGTTAAGTTACAAATGCAAGAATATAACTTAGAATTAGATTTCTTTGCAGTGCCACTAGGAGGAATCGACGTAGTATTAGGAATACATTGGTTACAAACCTTGGGTACATACTCTAGAAATCACCAAGAACATTTTATTGAATTCCATGCGTTCGGGAAAACACACAAATTATATGGGTTCCAACCGCCTCCAACACAACTAGTTACATCACATCATATGGAAAATCTACGTTGGAAAGATGCACCAATGTACATGCCTCAATGTCAAGAAATGGAGATTCTAACAAGTGAAGGAGATATGGACAAACAACCAGAGACACAAGAGCTAATTTGAAAACATCGCAAGGTGTTTCAAGAGTTAACTATGGAGCTCCCAACAAACAGAAAAACTGAACACATAATTGAAATAGAACCAAGGACAAAACCTATCAGTAACAACCCATACATATGTCCACATTAGATACATTGCGATAGTTCACATAGTCATTGTCATCAAATAAGATTTGAGGACAAAGCTTCCTTAAGGGAAAGGCAATGCAACAAAAACCAAATTTAATTATAAGCTAGGTTAATTAATTTAAATAAACTAAGAGGTGACTTCAAAAGTCACCTCTCTTCCCCACTTATGGTATAAATTACCATGACACCTATTATGTAATCCATACTCTACATTTATCAAATATACAATTACATTACATTTATCTTATGTCTCTGTCCATTCCCCCGTTCTTGCTCTTCCAAATCCTATTGGATATATTGAGAATTGTCGCATGACATGGGAGGAATATCCGCAAAAATAATGGGTTCATCACTTCATACATACATTGGACATGATAGAAAGGAATTAGTATACTTATGTTGAACTGTGACGTGGAACTCTTGAGTGGGAAGAGCTAGCCACTAGTTTCACACATACATTCAAGTTCGCAGATGATCACCCAATGATTGATGTTGCAATGCAAGTAATTAAAGATAAGAAATTTGGGGAAATCCCTGTCATGGTGACAAATTTCCATAAATGTAGCACGCCAATCGACCATTGGATGGAGTGCTACAATCTGATGGGAGAACAAGATGATGATGACCCACTCGACATAAACATACCTAAGTCAGAAGGTATGGGCACAGTGGAAGGATTTGGTATTTCTAGTGGCCAATTCCTAAGTCCACTCAAAGTTAAGAAAGTTAATATTGGCTCGCTTGACAATCCAAAGTTCGCAAATATTGGATATTATTGGGATGAATAGATTGTAGGAAAGATCATTGATTTATTGCATGATTTTAGCACCATTTTGGGATAAATAGTTGGCAAGGGATTTGTCCAGTAAATGGAGGATTAAGTTTTGGAAATTTTATTATCACATGACCTTGATGAATGCTAATGAGATTTTTCGGGTATTTTAAAGGATCAGTTCTAGTTTGGAAATACAAAACAATTAAAAAATTCCAATTTTCATCTTTCCTAATGAATAAGAATGAAGAAATCCGCTCCAGGTTAAATGGCGACATCAAATGAACGACCTCAATGTACAACAGAAAAAATCAAAGGCTACAAATCATTTCCGCCCAGGGAAAGTAGGGAGAATAAAAGCAGAAAGACAAGTTTCAGAGGTGAAAATTGGTAAACCCGACTTCTGCTTTCTGCAGCCCGAGATCCAACGATTCAGAGAGACTCTGCACAAATCTACGGTCCAGGGAAAAGTGGGAAGAAAAATGGTAGAAACCGGAAAGAGGAAGATACAAAATTTTGGTTGAAGAGTTAGAACTTCTGCTTTCCGCTTTCTGCAGTCTGAGATCTAATGGCTCAGAGCACTTTCGCCAAAGATCAATGTCTCAGAAAAGAAAGAGAGGGCATAGATTAGAAAGCAAAAATACCAAAAGATGTTATCGAGAAAATTTGAAGTCCCACTTTCCACGATTCGCAAAATCTATGGTGGAGAGATTTTTCTCACAGATCAACGATGCAAAAATAAAAGGGCAGAAGCATAAAGATGAAATCAGAAGAGGAGAAGTTTTAGTGAAGAAATTTGGAGGATCCGCATTCTGCTAAAGGAGGAAGTGGAAAAGGTGAAGTTTCAGGTTGCAAAAATTGGAAAACCTGACTTCTGGTTTCCACGGCCTACATCTTTACCTTAGATCAACGACTCGAAGAATGTTTTTCTAAGATCGACAGTCCGAAAAAGAGGAACATATGCACAAGGAAAGAAGACTTCCAGATATGCAAAACTTGGTAGGACCCACATATTTCAATTGCTAGGATTGAGGATGGGTTAATATCAACGACAAGTATATATTTCACGATCCTAACTTACATGAAGATATATGATCTCTTCCATCATGAAATCTTATACAATCTGAATACTTCAATGGTTGGGATCAACGCTCAATCTAGATCTACAGTGGGTATGCATTTCATAGCCAGAACATGCACAAGAGATAAAATATTTTTGGGCTGCAAAATCTTGTAGACCTCGCACCTTTGAATGACGGGGATCTAGACAAATTTTTGATATATGGCCCACATTAATTTTGCAATGGGAACAAGAAGAAATTTTATCAAGTTGGTGGATTGTGAGATCGGTGAATGGCTGCATCGTTGGATGGCTAAGCTGTCTTGTAGGTCAATATCTATGATTGAGGTTTATTTCACAGGTGGAAGAAGCAAGGATGAAGAAAATCGTGGCATACTGACTGTAGAAGTTCTGACTGTCATTTTCAGCAAGAGAGCCTAAGTCCATGCTGTTGAAATTCCCAAATTAATCCACCATGTGCATCCCAACGTGGCTTCTTGATCTTTTGTGTGATCATGGAAAATATTACACCTCATGGAATTTGTTAGGATTTTGATTCCCATGTTGTAACTGAATTTGGCTATGTTTTGAGGTTGGTCTTGGGAGTCTATGATACTATAAATATACCCTCAATAGAGTAAGAATGGGTTGGAACCTATGAGGTTTTGGGTTATGTATTTTGAGATCTCCCCTTAATAAAAAATGACAGAGTCGAATGTTGGCCTATTGCTGCAAAGATTCCTGTGTATTTCGTAGTTACAGTCTATAATTTTCTTTCTTATGTACATGTCTTCCTGTTAAACTTTCATTATGTTTTCTTTCATATCTGGAATGAGTGTGTAATAGTTCATAATTCATACATATTTATGCTCTGGTTATTGTTTCAGATATCCACAAACCCTTCCAACCAAAGTTAATGCAGAACTCATCTTTTTGGTGCTCTGTGTTAATGGACTATCATTATTTCTTCTTTATCATCATACCAACATCATTTTCACTATAACCCAGTGCTACCTTTCCTTTGTATAATTTTATCTGCAAAAAATTATGTGATTCATAAAATATTTATGAGTCCATAGCCCAATGTATGCTTTCCCTATTTCAACCACCAATTTAATTTGAATTTTATTTCAATTTTATATCTGACCCTGTTAAAAATCAATAAGAGATCCCTCTCTAGAAAGGACGAAGCCAACTTCCTTTCTTAAAGTGGTTCTATTGTTACCTTGGGATTTACCTTCTACAACCTTGGGTACATTCTGAGTGCTAACAAATTGGTGTCATTTCCAGGGAACGAAAGTGCAAATAAACCTTGGGAGATGACAAAGATTCCAAGAAGAAATGGTTTCTGTGGGAAAAGAGAGACTTTTGCATTTGATATAGGTTGTATATTTTTCCTCGGGACTCCACATTGATTTTGAGCAATATTTTAGAAGGAATCATGGCTCCCAGGAGGTCACATACACGAGGTAACCCTAACACTGAAATATTACTAAGTGTGGAAAATCTAGAAAGATTGCTTAGAAGTAAGGGGAAAGAACAAATAAATATTTATCAATTTGGTGCATCATCTTCTCAAGAATTTCATAGTATTTAGGATTTTTGGCGGGAAACAAATTTTGGAAGTACCTTGTTGAAATCAAAATCTGAATCTGATTTGAAGGAAAATGAAATTAATCCCAGTAGGTTAGAATCATATTTTCTTGATTCTCTTTGGCACAATCTTCAAAAATCTATGAAAACTAAAGAAAGAAACCCTGTTGTTCAAAGATTTCAGCCTTATATCCCACCAACTGTTCAAACCCCTCCAACCTTTCAAGCTCCTCCTTGTGTTCCAAATCCACCTACACTAATGCCTGCTAGTTTTTCTCCATTGGCCTTACCTTTTGTATTGCATGACCTTCCACAAAATTATGCCCAAAAAATTCCCTTCTATGATGGAGATGGCAATTTCACATCAAGACAACATGTTGATAGATTTGATGATTATGTGGACTTGGAGCTGATTGATGAATATGATATTAAGATGAGGTTGTTTGTACTAAGTTTGTCAGGAGAGGCAAAGAAATGGTTTAGATATATACCTGCTAGGTCCATTGCCATATTTGAAGCTTTCCAAACTTCATTCTTAGAAATATGGGATGATAATCCAAGTCCTTTGCAGGCACTTTCTCAATATAATAATCTTATTAAGGAAGGAGGTTTTGATTCTATCCATGAGTTTTCTAGTCGATTTATGAGGGTGTATAACTCTATTCTTGTTGATATTAAATCCCTTGTAGGCGCTGCAAAACTCCATTATGTTGATTCCTTTGACAATGATTTTCTATTATTATTGAGAGAGAGAAAATAAGTAAGTCTCCTTGTTATGTTTAAAGATGCTTTAGAAGTGGAGGCTAATATGATAGCAAGTGGAAATATAAAGCAGAGAGTAGAAACAGATAGAAGGAAAGATAGAGAAGAAAATATGCCTTCTACTTCTGCTGCCTCCCCTCCTAATGATGTTAAATTTGAAATGATGATGAACACAATGGAGAGATTGATGGATAGGATGACTGTAGATAATATTCCATTGAACAGAGAACAGAATGAACCTCAAATCAAAAAACCAAACTTTAGAAGTCCAAACCCTCCTCCACTACTACAAATTAGACAAAGAGATGTGAGCAATCCTAGATATCAAGATGATCAACAAATAAGGCCACCTTTCACTGAGAATTATGTTGCATATGAAGAAGAGGCTAAATATGTTGAGGATCATATTCACCATTTTGATGATTTGGATTCTGAAATATACCTCACTAAGGAAGAGCATAGTATGTTTCCTCAGGAGGATGACAATAATGATTTTCAGGAAGAGTCAGAGCAGTACCAAAGAGGAAATTTTCATTCCATAGATGATGTCCAGAGAAAGATAAAATTGAGGAATAGAGATGTTACTGTAAATGAAGGTAGGTTTAATCAAAATCAACATTCTAGTAGTCAACAAAATACAAAAAAGAAAAATGAAAGACAAAAAGATCCTATTGTTTATAAAGAATCTGAAAATAAAATAGAAAAAACAAAAGAAGGTAAACAACCAGCACAGGTGGATGTAGAAAAACCGTTTCAGATTTCAGTTTGCAAACAAAGCTTTCAAAATTGAAAATTTCCGTTCCTTTCAATGAATTATTGAGAAACGAGGAATACAAAGATAAAATAACAGATATGGTTAGGAGTCAAAAAAAATTCAACCCAATAATCATGCTATCTATGCTGTCGATACTGACTTAGAGGTTTCCATTTTCTTTAATGATGATCTTCCTTGTGATCTTGAAATTCTTGTACCAATTGAAGTTAAAGAATATGAAGCATTTGCAAAAAGACAAGAGGTTTTGGAACAAAAACAGAAAGATGATCAACCCAATGTTGTGCAAGAAGAGGGTTATAAGGATTTGTTTTATGAAGAATGTAATCAGCCTGTCATAAATTATGTTAGTGATGGTTTTAAGAAATTTTTTAGTCCACCTATATATGATGAGTATGAGGAGGACTGCTTGGATGTTATGCCTAAAAAACTAGTTGTAGATTTTGTAAGTTTAGGGCATGTTAATGAAGAAAATTCCATTGCAATCCAAGGTCAAAGGGATGAAAACAAAGAAGATAGTGAGTGTGCTAGAAGTGACAGTTTTCCTTTTTGTTATTATTCATTTGAATTACTAAGACATATACTTCAAATCTCTAAACAAAAACAGGAATTGGAGATAATGGAAAATTTCATGAACTGTTTAGAAGTGGAAGGTAAGAAAGATGATCAACCATACAATCAATCTCAGCATGTGAAAAAACCAGCAGTTTATGATGACGAATTGACTTACAAAGAAGGATATGGGGAATCTCAATGGCATGCTTCTTTAAACCTTTCAAATTAAAAAATTTCATCTCAAGAAAAAGGATTTTGTTCACTTGATTTTATTGAAGAAAATGATGATATTTCCTTTGAGACATTCGGAAGAAATCAAAATTTAAATTCTGATATTTTGAATGAAGTATTTGATTTCTCGTTTGAAAAATGTCATGAGAATTCCTTTGAATATCATTCCGACAGGGTACTATATGAGTTGCATTTTGAGCAGCATGATTATGGCAATCAAATGATAAAAAAATATCAAAGTTGTCATGTTCTTTATGATCCTGTAACTGAATATATGGAAACACTTTTCAGTCAGGATGGTGTGTTATGTGTTTGCAATAAGGATCAAGTCTTTTATCATATCCTGCTATCATTATATTCCTATGTTCTAATTTCAATCTAGCATGAGAAAAAATCTAAATTTTTGGATCAGTTGCTTGATTGGCTTCATTGGAAGTCAGAGTTTACTTGATTGGCCATTTGTGCTGGATCAAGTAGGGTAGGTCAGTATATATGAATAAGATCGACATGGTGAGAATTTATTCAAGCAGTTTTTCAGTTTGTTTACAGTTTCAGTATCAATTTCAAAGTTCAGGTTTGCATTTACAGTTGTTTTCATTTTTAAGAGGATGGATGGGTTACATGTTACAGAGGGATTTGCTTGCATAATTTTTTAATTGATGGTTGCAAGTCAAAGTAGGTTGAGAATTTTAGGATAGGTTTGGGACCAACCCAATGGATTCAGCACCTGGTCTACGGGGTTCTTTTCTACCTCGCAGGGAGGATAGCATCCCTAGATGGAGCCAGTTGTTAGCACCATTTTTTGGATAAATAGTTGGCAAGGGATTTGGCCAGTAAATAGATGAGTAAGGTTTGGAATTTTTCTTATCATATGACCTAGATGAATGCTAATGATATTCTACAGGTATTTTAAAGGATCATTTCTAAATTAGAAATACAAAACAATTTAAAAAATCCAGTTTTCATCTTTGCTAATGAATAAGAATGAAGAAATCTGCTCCATGTTAAATGGTGATAGAAAATCAACAACCTAGATGTACAGCAGAAAAAATCAAAGGCTACAAATCATTTCCACCCAGGGAAAGTCGGGAGCAGAAAATTGGAAAGACAAGTTTTGGAGGTGAAAATTAGTAAACCCGAATTCTGCTTTCCATAGACCGAGATCCGACAATTCAGAAAGCTTCCGCACAAATCTACGGTCCAGGGAAAAGTGGGAAGAAAAATGGTGGAAATCAAAAAGTGGAGGATAAAAAATTTTGGTTGTAAAGAGTTAGAACTTCTGCCTTCCTCTTTTTGCAGTTCGAGATCTGATGGCTCGGAGCGCTTATTCCAAAGATCAATGGCTTGGAAAAGAACAAGAGGGTAGACATCAGAAAGCAGAAATACCAAAATATTTTATCTTGAAAATTTGAAGTCCCTCTTTCCACGATCCATAAGAACTGCAGTCGGGAGAGTTTCCTCACAGATCAACGATGCAGAAATAAAAGGGCAGAAGTGGAAGAGGAGAAGTTTTGATGAAGAAAGTTGGAGGTTCCATGTTCCTCATTTCACTAAAGGTGAAATCGGAAGGGAGCAAGAAGAAAAGGTAAAGTTTTGGGTTGCAAAAATTGGAAAACCCGACATCCGCTTTTCACGGCCCCCATCTTTACCTCAGATCAACGGCTTGAAGAATGTCTACCTAAGATCGACAATGTAGAAAAGGGGAACATGTGTACGAGGCAAGAAAACTTACCTATATGTGGAACTTGGTAGGACCTGCATATTTCAATGGCTAATATTGAGGATGGGTTAAGATAAATGGTAGTTATGTATTTCACGATCCTAACTTGCACGAATATATCTGATCTCTGCCATCACGAAATCTTATATAAGCTGAATACTTCAATGGTTGGAATCAACGCTCAATCTATATCTATGGTGGGTATGCATTTCAGAGAGATAAAATATTTTGGGGTTGTGAAATCCTATAGACCACACACTTTTGAATGACGCAGATCTAGGCAAATTTTTTATCTATGTCCCACATTAATTTTGCAATGGGAACAAGTAGTAAGTTTATCAAGTTGGCGGATTGCGAGATCAGCTAAAGGATGCATCGTTGGATGGCTAAGATGTCTCATAGACTAAGATCTACATCTAAGATTTATTTCACAGGTGGAAGAAGCAAGGATGAAGAAAACCATGGTAGAATGACTAGAAAAGTTTTGATTGTCATTTTCAGCAAGCGAGCATGAGTCCCTGATGTCAAAATTCCCAAATTAATCCACTACATGCATCCTAGCGTACTTTCCTGATATGTTGTGTGATCATGGAAAATATGCCACCTCATGGAATTTGTTAGCATTTTGATTCCCACGTTGTAAATGAATTTGGATCT
>LPNX010924243.1:62335-109319 GCA_001517045.1 Pseudotsuga menziesii | reverse complement strand
TTATACAAAAAATTTACAAATTATGTGACAAAAGAGAGACCCCTGGGGGGATTTGAGCGCTCCAAAAGCCACTTTGGACAGCAGATTCCTTTCTTCTCTTTAAGACCTGCTAAATGACAGAGAGCAAGTTAGAATAACAAATTCCCAAAATCACTTTAAGAGTACCTTTGGGTCAGCCTACTTTATCTCAAAAAGTAATGAAATTAAACTAGCTAAAACGGCGAACAGGGAACCAAGGAAAGCAAGCTTTCCTTGGGATCTTGGATTGCTGTTTGTGCAGCCAATTAAAAGTACTGATATTGCAGAATATTGAAATTATGGAACAGTAAAAGAAACTACCTTAACAGCAAGCTATGAATTTTCACTAAATTACTTGCGAAACTAAGGTACTTTTAGCTAGATCTCTTGAATTTGAACTTTATGAGCAAAACAGAACTAAGATCTAGAATAAAGGAGGGATCTTACTGATCAGATCTATGTGTGTTTTTCGTAATGAGATAGATCAGATTAATAAGAATCCTTTAAAGTAACCAGTTTGAGGAAAGTTTAATAGTTTTTAAAGGAGGAAGAGAGAGAAAGAGTGTTTGAAGCGTGGGAATGTTGGGCTTTGGATTCTGCTTTGGTGGAACACCGAGGGACTATGTCATTCATAAGATACTGAATATGAGGAAGATTCAAACCAGCTCAACCTCTTCTACCAGTGAGATCACCTGTAACTTAGAAAATCCTTGCACAAACAGATGGTTAAAACATAGATGCTGCCGAAAGAGATGATTGGAAAGCATGCAATTAAACTTAAAATACATACAAATCCAATAGATCTGGAACAAGCAGCAGTAAGAGCATAAATCAAACTAGAATAAACTCTTACCCTAACAGGAGGGAGCTCTCTCCTTCAAGGCCAACAATTAACCAGCAAAGCAATGATAAACAAAAGCATATTATACCTCGTAAGCATTTGACAATCAACATCCACACATGAAGAGAATTACACCATAGATCCTGCCTCCAAAGCTTCTTTATTCCAAAATGAAAAAACAATATAGTACAAGAGCAACAGCACCTCAATCCTAGTTCTAACTAGCTTGGAAGAGGAGGATGTGCCTGGATATATACAATTTGCAGGCCATCTAGCCCAGGGGGGGCGCAATTACTCATGGAATCAAGTGAAATCAACTGATGGAGAGTCCATCAATGCCTGATCTGTGTCTAGCTGAGCCAGATCTGAGTCTCACTGAGTGCAACTGTCAACCGGGGGGCTGATCTGACTGACACCTCAACCTGTTTACTGAAGAATCCACCAAAAATCATCCAGTTGAGCCAAAAACGTGTTGAGGAGAGAGAGAGGGCGAAATTCCCCATAAACGATGCTCAAGATCAACTCTGGATCTAATTTGATCACCTTCTTCAGTCAAGGATTTGTCAGATCCAGTCAATCTGCTTCAGATCTGACTGATTTCAATCAAATCGGCTGAGAATCCATTGATTTATTGATTTTGGATTTGCTCCATTATTCATCAATTTATTAATTAAAATAATCAATAATTGATTTTTGGGGCTTTCTGACCTGAGTGATGGAAAATCACTCAAAACTAGGAAATAGTGGGTCCATGGGTTTACATGGTGCTCTTAGCTTGAAAATGAGCACCTACATGATTGAAACCAATTATTTGGCCCACTTTTATTACAAAATCAATTTTTTCCAATTAAACTACTAAAAAATAGCCTAAGTTTTGGAAAAATTAAAATTTAATAAAAAACACTGAAAAAACTGAAAAATTGAAAAATTGAAAAACACCTAGGGGGACTTAGACATGTTCATATGACTCAAAAATGATGTCTAGCATGCTTATACATTGACACATAGACTCTAATAACCTCAATAGGCCTAAATGCCAAGCCAACCACCCTAACTTTGGAGGTATGGAGTGAAAAACTCAGAAATTATCAGTCGTTTGCTAACAACCAATAATAACCAAGGGAAAAAACACCCTGGGCTGATCGGATTGACAAATAAAGTCTAAGAGACCGAGTCTTTTACAGACACTATCATGCTAGAAAATTTATTACAATTCCCTCATGGGGTATGAACATGTGATATAGTACAACAAGCACTTCCCAGAAGTACTTCCAAAGGTATTTTTGAAGTCCGAACAAGTTAGCCCTGTCTAATTCACCGGGCTCACTTGATAAAAACCATTAAGTACAACTTAGGTGGTAACACTTCCCTTAATAAAAAATGATGAAGCTGAATGCTGGCATGTTGATGCAAAGATTCCTGTGTATTTTGTAGTTATAGTCTATAATTTCCTTTCTTGTGTGCATTTCTTCCTGTTAAACTTGACATTATGTTTTCTTTCATATATGTAATGAGTGTGTAATAGTTCTAAATTCATACATGTTTATGCTCTGGCTATTGTTTCAGATATCCACAAACCCTTCCAACCAAAGTTAATGCATAATTCATCTTTTCGGAGCTCTTTGTTAATGGAATGTCATTCTTTCTTCTTTATCACTAGACCAACAACATTTTGACTGTAACTGAGTGCTACCTTTCCTTTGTAGATTTTTTCCTACAAACAGTTCTGCGATTCATAAATCTTTGTGACTCCATATCCCAATGTATTCTTTCCCTGTTTCAACCACCAATTTAATTTGAATTTTATTTCAGTTTTATATCTAGACCTGTCAAAAAATAGTGAGAGATCCCTCTCTAGAAAGGAGGAAGCCAATTTCCTTTCTTAAAGTGGTTCTGTTGTTACCTTGGGATTTACCTTCTACAACCTTGCGTACATTCTGAGTGTTAACACATGATTTTTAGGATCTGTTCCCTGCCATATTTTTAGAGATGAAGGGAATAGTTGGAGATCTCATAGAAATGAAAATACCTTTGAGGCCTGAGGCAAAACCGGTTAAGTAGCGATTATACCGATTGAATCGACGATACAAAGAAAAGGTCAAGGCCAAATTGGACCAAATGTTAGAGGCAGGTGTTATAGAACCTATTGAGGAATCAAAATGGATTAGTCCAATAGTGGTCCAGGATAATAATACCTCAGGTTAAGTAAGAATTTGTGTCAACCTGAGAAATTTGAATGATTCTTAATTACATGACCCATTTCCGACTCCATTTATAGATGAAGTACTCAAGAGTGTTGGAGGATAGGAAATGTATTCGTTCACTGATGGATTTTTTGGTTACCATCAGGTTAGGATTGCAAAGAAAGATCGACACAAGACTAACTTTGTGATGGAGTGGGGATGTTTCCAATATATAGTAATGCCCTTTGGACTTAAGAATGCTCCTATGATATTTTCCAGAATTGTAGTAGCTGCCTTTAAATATTTCATACACAAATTTATTGAAGTATAATTCAATGATTGGACAGTATTTGGGCTCATAAAAGACCATATTGAGAGCCTTAGAATGATGTTGGAACATTGTCACTAGTATCAAAATTCACTCAATTTGAAGAAATGTATCTTTTGCGCCCCGTTTGGAGCTATGTTGGGCCATGTCGTTTGTCGCGATGGAATTTTGGTCGACCTAATCTACCACCACCTACTACAGTTAAATAGTTGAGAGTAGCATTGGGACACACTGGATACTACAGAAAATTTATCAAAAGATATGCAGAGGTGACTACTCCAATGGAAAAGATTTTGAAAAAATATGCTAATTTTCAATGGACAGAGAGCTTCCAAGAGAGTCTAGACACATTGAAAAACAAGATGGCTACTATTCCAATACTTGTATTTCCATAGTGGAAAAAGGAGTTTCATGTTCATGTTGATGCATCGTTTGTCGTGCTTGGCATGGTGCTGACGCAACCAGGGGAAGGATCGTCAACCATCCAATTTCCTTCTCTAGCAGGAAGTTGTCAAATGCAGAGAAAAATTATACCACGAAAGAAAGAGAAGGTTTAGTGATGGTATATGCGATGCAAAAATTTAGACATTTTTTGCTGGGTGGAAATTTTAAGATGTACACTAAATGATTATGCATTGAAATAATTAGTTAATAAGCTAGTGTTGGGGGGAATATCTATCGGTGGCTTCTCCTCTTCCGGGAATTAGATTTTGAAATAATTGTTAAACTCGATCAATTGAATTTGGGACCAGAACATCTTTCAAGGATAGAAATCATTGAAGAGCCTAGTAACATGGATGATAATCTCCTCGATGCGCAACTGTTTTTGATAACCATGTTTGATTATAATTATAGAGATATAGAACATTTTTTTAGTACAAGTTATATGCCAACTGAATTCACCATTTCCCAAAAGAAACAGTTGGTTGTGTGAGTTGTTGATTTCCAGTTGATCGCTGGATAATTGTATAAGATGGGTCATGATGAAATTCTTCGTCGTTGCGTTTTGGAGTACGAGTGAAAGCCACTACATAGGGAAAGATATAATGCGCAATATTTTGCAAGTAGGATTATGGTATCCCACCATGCATGCGGATGCCCAGGATTATTGCTGCAGCTGTGATGTCTGTCAAAGGACTGGAAATCCATCGCGACACGATGAAATTTTTTTAGTACCTCAAATAATGTTTCAGGAATTTGATAAATGGGCCATTTATTTTGTGGGTACTATTAGTCCGACAGGGAATCACACTGATGCACGCTATATTATTACTGTGATTGATTACTTAACCAGATGGGACAAAGCAACGCTAATAAAGGATTGTATTGTTGCGACCACTGTCAAGTTTTTATTTGAGAATGTCATGACACTATTTGGATGCCAAATATTTTAATAAGTGATCACGGTACGCACTTTATCAACCAGTTGATTGCAGAACTCATAAAATAATTCCAGATTCAGCATAGAAGGAAAACACCTTGTTTCCCTCAAGCAAATGGAACAGTCGAAACATTTAAAAAAATTCTTGAAAATACATTGACAAATATTTGCAATTCCCAAAGAGATGACTGGGATCAACAAATTTCAGTAGTATTATGGGCACATCTCATGACTTGTAAGAAATTGATAGGGAAAACGCCATTTCATTTGGTTTATGGATAGGAAGTTGTGATTCCTATGGAGTATATTGTCCTAAGCTTAATAATTGTTGTGATCAGAGAGATGAAAGATGTCGAATAAATATTGTCTTAACTTGTGCAACTGGAAGCAGAACGAAAAACGTTGCATGCTATCAACCTTCGTTTCCAAGTTCATGTCATTATGTTTGCATGAGAGAAGAGTAATTGTTGTCTGAAATTCAAGAGCCGACGCAAATTTTTCAGATAATGGTCATTTACATTTCTATCACAAGTACATATTAAATTGAGCACATAGATCTGTGGACCAACACACAACTCACAAGATAGATCACACAATTTTACTCAGAAATTGAAGAATGAAACAGTGCAAAAATGGCTTGCAACTATGAATGCTTTCATTAATCAAAAGTAATTAGATAATTAATTACAATGAAGTATAATGGATAAATAGCCTCATGCAATTCGGATCCATGTGAGGAAATTCGAATTGGTTTGACTCTACTTGATTGAATGGTTAACTGACCTTATCTAAATCATTATCGGAGTTCATCGGAGTTCAAAATCCAAACTCAAGTGTCTAACTTAGTGTTAACTAGTCTAACTGAGTGAGGTAGGTGAGTAAATGTGCCTCACCTACATGCATCCATGCAAACCTAGCGCTAACTGAGTAGAACTGAATGTAACAAACTAGAACTAAATGTAACTGACTCCTAACTGAGCTTGACTAGTCACCAACTGAGGTTGGTATTGACACTCCTAGTGGCTCCTAATTTGTAGGGATTGATCTATGAGGCTCCTAAACTGATGCATACAAGTGCAATCAATGGCATTTGGCCTCCATTAGTGCTCCCCACACTTTAGTAACCGATACATGTGCCCCAATTAGGCCAAGTGGGACCAATTGTTATAGTGACTAAAAATAGACTGAAAGGACTCCTGATTTAGACATAATTGACCAAATTGGACAAGGGAGGATTATAATCCTAAAACCCCCCCTAAATGATAACTTGGACAATTTGTGTGCCTTGGTAACTAAGACCATAGGTCACCCATTACAACAAGTAAATTAACTGCTCAACACAAGGTTCTGTGGAAAAAACCACATGGGAAAAAATCCCCCCCCCCTAAATAAGCAGATAGAATCAGGATTCAAGTTTTACAAACATGAAAATATGTTGCAGCAAACTTCATCTCTGTGATTAAGCAAAGCAACATGCATGTTTTTCTGTGCACAGGTATCCTAGGTCCTGGCATGTATACTTCTCCATCTTCTCCCAAAATGATGATGGAAGGAAGGAGGAATGTAACCTTTGTCTTTTTCTGGATGAAGAGGTGTATGATCCACTCTATTCTTCTGAAGGCAGTGTAACTGATGAGCCCTTTCCATGTAGCATTTCATAGGGAGTTTTTTGCATCTCTCTGAATAATGTAAGATTGCATGACATAGCACAAGGTTCTTTGTCTTCTTAGTGTCAGATGGATTTCCAGTCATCTTCCTAGCTTCCTGCTTGAAAGTAGCGACTGGATCTAGATCTAAATCACCCTGAATCTCATTGTCGTAAACTAATACAGCTAGTTCTGCAATACTAGTGGAAACTGCAAAATAAGTAGATGGAATGTTTTTATCTTCCCTTTCAAGTAGTTGTTGAGAGTGCATTGGTTATGAAAATGGCATGAAGCGTGAGAACTCATATGCCTTGGAGGCATGATTTGCAGCACCCTTCTCTATGATGTTCCCAGTATAGATATATGTGATCTCCACTGAGTCAGGGCCAAATATCACTCGCTTTGGAGAGCCAGTATGAGCCATCTGGTATACAGATAACAGATTTGCAACTAAGGAGGGCACATAAAGCACATCTTTGAAGTTTCCATTTTCAAGTTTGATAGAACCCTTCCCTTTGGCTCGAATTTGACTGTTATTACCCATGTGAATACTAGGACCATCAAAATACTGCAAGGAAGAGAATTATTCTCTGAATGCAACCATATGATTGGAAGCTCCAAAATCAATGAGGAAGGCATGTGTTGTTGAACAACTAATCTTTAGTACATGGCATGTCTCTTCATGTTCTTCAATTTCTTCTCTATGGTCAGCCTTCCTTGCGCTAGCACGTACAGTAATGTTATGTTTATTTAGAACAAGATCCATCTCATCAATTGTTCTTCTCATACAGTTTATTTCTGGATGAAATCCCCTTACACAGTAAGAATAGAGGGTCTTTCCTTTTCCATTCTTCTTGCTTCTATTTGAACCTGAAGGCTCATTTCACTGCGCTTTATCCACAGTAAACTCATCCTTTTTCTTCCCTTTATAATTCTCTATCTTAGGTCCTCTAACAACTAGTTCTTGATCTTTGGAAGATCAAATTATCCCCATTTAGATAAACTTTTCATGCTCCTAGGTGAGAGATTCAATGAAGGAGTTAAGAGTAGGCATCCTCCAATTTGGAGTAGTGAGCTTCACTTAATGAAATGTTGATACAAAGACTAAGTAGTCAGCACCAATTTTTGAGAGAATGGAAAGGATGAGTTGATCATCCTCCTTCTCAACCTTGCACAGCTTCAACTAGAACACTAGATGCTTGAATTTGGTGAAGAAGTCATTTAGTGTTTCGAAATTGGCTGGATGAAGAGAAGTCAGCTCATTCTCTAGTTGATAGATCCTTAGGTCATCCTACTTATCAAATAAGGAAGAAATATTATCCCAAACCTCCTTGGGAGTCTTCAATCCATTGATTTAGAAGAGAATATCTCGAGAGATTGAGAGGCACAAGCATCCATATGCTTCATCAAGCCTATTCCAGTACTTTTTTTGTCAACATAATGAACTAGCTCTTCCTCTGTCTCCACTGTGAGTCTGAAGAGTCTTTTGGAGTGTAGTTGCATATCCATGTCCTCCTTCCACTAGTGGTAGTTGAAAGGAGTGAGAATATCCATTGGAGGGGCCATTTAGAATGCAGTGAAGGAGACTGAGCTGCTATAGCGAATGCAATGAAGGAGACTGAGCTGCTTGTAGTGAATGCAGCGAAGGAGACTGATAAACCTGTAAATCACACAATCAAATAGACAAAGTAAGGTCGACAACCTGCACTTTTGGAGTTTCCTTCACACCCAGCATAGTTGATCAAGCAAGCTTGATCAACAATTCATTTACTTGGTATTTTAAGTGGTAAATTCTCCGCTTCTGGTGCAGTACTGGAAGGAGCAATTTTGCTCAATTTTTTTTTTATCCAAGTATGAATCTGTAGTAGGAGAAGTGTCATGTCTTGTTGAGGCTCTGATACCATATTAAATTGAGCACATGTATCTGTGGATCAACACACAACTCACAAGATATATCACACAATTTTACTCAGAACTTGAAGAATGAAATAGTGCAAAAATGGCTTGCAACTATGAATGCTTTCATTAATCAAAAGTGATTAGATAATTAATTACAATGAAGTACAATGGATAAATAGCCTCATGCAATTGAATCCATGTGAGGAAATTCAAATTAGTTTGACTCTACTTGATTGAATGGTTAACTGAACTTGTCTAAATATTTATCGGAGTTCAAAATCCAAACTCAAGTGCCTAATTCAGTGTTAACTAGTCTAGTTGACTGAGGTAGGTGAGAAAATGTGCCTCACCTGCATGCAGCCATGAAAACCTAGTGCTAACTGAGTAGAGATGAATGTAACAGACTAGAACTGAATGTAACTGACTCCTAACTAAGCTTGACTAGTCACCAACTGAACTCAACTAATTGAGGTTGGTATCGTCACTCCCAGTGGCTCCTAATTGTAGGAATTGATCTAGGAGGCTCCTAAACTGATGCATGACAGTGAAATCAGTGGCAATTCACCTCAATTAGTGCTCCCCACACTTTATTAATTGGTACATGTTCCCCAATTAGGCCAAGTGAACCCAATGGTGCTAGTGAATAAAAATAGACTGAAAGGACTCTTGATTTAGCCATAATTGACCAAATTGGACAAGGGAGGATTATAATCCTAACAGTACAACTCTTGAATCTGAAGTTGTGACTACATCACCTACACCAATTATGGAATATAATACAGTATATGTACCACCACAACTACAAGTTTCTTTAGTTGTTGAACAAGTTCCAGTCCCTCCGGTCCGGACATTAAGAAAATCAACTGCAGACCTGCCAGGTCCATCTGAAACTACATGGGGAAAGCAGATAGGAAATAAGAAGAGGAAAGGAAAATCAATGACATCACCAACACCACCCCATTAGGAGGATGAAGACTCTGAAACCAGAAACTTGCTGATGCCACACATTCCGCCAAGACCCTCTAATGCACCAAAGGTTAGAATTCCAAAAAAGTCGGAGGCTCCGCTGATTGCACCATCGGTGCCGAAAGGAGTTAAGGTGTTGAACGATATTTTGTCGAACCTGCGGAAGTTATCCTTTGTACAAGAATAATTGTATGTTAACTATGCATGACACACCGGATTTTCCAAAGCATTTCATTCTGATGGAATGGGATAGAGGACTTGACCAGCCAGGAATATTATCATTGTTGTATATGCCACATTAAATAACTATGTCAAGAAGTTACTAGTACTTTTTCATGGTGGTTACCTATGGCTTGAAAAACCAATATATGTGGATGTCGATCTCATTGCAATCATTACAATCCTACTAGTAGAAGGAATGGATCCAACGCCCCTTTTAAGGAAAGATAAGGAAACTGTGATTTCTACAAGGATGAAAGAAAAATATGATGTGATTAGAGATAAGAGAGGATTCGTAATATCCTCAATTAATGACCATACCATTTGCTTTGCTGCGAAGGTACTAGATTATAAATTATAGCGCAACATGCGACTAAACCAGTGTACTATGGGTGTCACTACATTAGGTGAACTCTGCGTAGAGGGAGTTCATATCAATTGGTCACAATTCCTGCTAAATGAATTACTGCAAGATGATGTTGATTCGCAGGAGGATGGTAAGCCATTCCACTACTCCTAGCTGTTTAGTTTAATTTCATTCATCGCATGGTCTGACCCATCGAGATACCAAGGGATAGACCTACTAGTTCTATGTAGAGGATCTCGATACTAGAACCTCTGGTTCGAAAAGGATAGAAAGGAGAGGCATACATAAAATAATATCAAATTCTTTATGCATGGAGAGGCCCTGAGGCATCAAGTAAAGGACCAACACAGAGTTACGGATGAAACCATTCAATCATTTCATCAAATTATCAAATTCGAAATTGTCATGTCAAGATACAACCATGACAGGACCCACATCGCCAATGGTTGGTGATGTAATTTTTATTGACTAAAGAAGAACTTGAAGCCATTGTTGATGAATGGTCAAAATAATGGTGAAATCTTGTACCACAAGACAAATTAGAGACAGAGGAAGACCTGCTACAGGATTTCCCACCACCGCAAAATGATAGAAATGAAGAAGAGGACCTGTAGGAAGATGCGCAAGATCCGGATCCGGCCCAAAGTGGCTCGAGTTCAACTCCAACATACCCAGATGTACAAAAGAAAAGGAAGGAGGATGATACAAAGCAAGCAAAGCCAAAACAAAAGAAAAAGAGAAAGGATGATAAAAATGAAAATACTATTAGCCTTCATGGTGACAATTTGCAACTTGTGACTGAAGAAATAACAAAATATGCGCAGACAAGCTTCAAGACAATAGAGGATCGACAGACGGAGCTTGCAGGTATTGTTACTGATCTTTTCAAAGTATTATGCAAATCTGTCGAAGAAGTTAAAATTGCAGTAAATTATACAGCCCAAGAGCCAAGTCATGGGATATACCTGGAACTTTTGAAGAGCAACCAACTAAAATACCAATGCCGGTTCTATTGATTGGAACATAGGTGTCAGGAGAAGTGCTTGATCTAGGAACCCCATAATTTAATGATGTAGCCAAAAGTATAGGCCAAATAACAATAGATTTTTCGTTGATGCAAATGGCTGAATATATGTAACGCAAAATTCCACAGTTGCAGAAATGAAAGTGCGAGAGGGAGCCTTGATTAAGCAAACGAAAGTCATGAATAAAAGTGTTAATAAGATGAAGCATGTAGTGCAAGAGGCTGAGCAGAAGAAAAAGACGTGGGGAGAAAATAGGCATAGGCTCAACAAGGTTGTAGCCCTTGCATGTACAAAGTTTGTGGATGAAGGCATAACAAAGGAAATGGTTCCAGAAGCCAAGGTCACTCGACTTGGCAAGATAGCAAAAGACCTTCGAAAGAAATTTGTAGAGCTAGAAGCATAGATAATACTAATCACACCCCCATAAGTGTTGGAGGAATGAATTCAAGTAGCAATAGAATCTGCGAAGAAGATAAAAGAGGCACAGGAACTATGTGTTAAGGTTGTCAACCAAGTCTCTCAGACTTAAGAAGCATTGATTGAAGATGTTGAACTAGAGAAAGTTGCAGAGGAGTTTCGCACAACTGAGACACAAGTAACTCAGCTAAAGAATGAGATGAACAAACATAAATGAAGAAGCTCCAACAACAAGTGACAGTGTTGGGAATGCAACAACAACAAAGAGAAGATACATTTGAAGAGTTGCAGGCTAAAGCAGAGTGGATTACAGGCATTATTCAGCCTGTACATCAGAGGGTACAATGAGAAGTGGAAGAAATAAGTCTCATACTGATGGAACACCTCAGTTTCGACCTTGTGGAAAACTTGTAGAAAGAATAGGAAGATGTGTGACGAGAGACAGAAGAGATCCTAAAAATCATCCAATATTTTAAAGGCAAAGTCATCCCAAATGTAGAAATGGAAGAATAGCCTTGCATGGCTTGGGACGAGCCACATGTGAGTTTTGGGAGCCTGTTGGGCCAAGGGAAAGATATGCATATTTCAATTATAATTATGCCCAAGTATGAAAAGAGTCAGGTCACAAGAAGTAAAAGTAGTTGCGACAGAAGTAGAGAAGGAAGAAGAGAAGAAGGAAAAGAAGGAAAAGGAGTTGCGACAGAAGCATCTGCGGAAGGAAGTAACACAAGGTAAAAGAAGTAGTAAGGAAGGAGGATGCAATAGAGGAGGAACAAAAGAAGAAAAAGAAGAAAGAGATAAGGAAAGGCGTAGCTGAAGAGGAAGCTATGACAGGAGAAGAAAGAGAGTTCGCGACAAAAGAGGATCCGCAACGGAAGAGGAACAAAGACAAAAGGAAGGATGTGACGGAGTTAACCATGTCAGAATACGTGCAGTGGCACAACAACTAGAATGTGACAGTTCAAAAAGATCGTGGGTACGAGGTCAACTAGACTCGGCAGAAGCCACACATATGAAAGCATATTTCTAAGTTGGGTCGTTAGTGCTTACTGACATGTGTTGATAGAATAGGAAAGACAACCTATTGGCTAACTGTATGAAGTCAGCTGAAAACAACATGTAAGATTCTATAAAAGGAGGAACCCAAGCTGTATGCGGGTTAGCCTCTATGGTATCTGTTCATGTAGATAGTCACTGGTCATTTAGTGACATTCTGATTATATTGTCTGTTAGTGCGTTGAGTCGTAGAGAGGAGTCGAAGAACCTGCAACTGATTGTGCATGAGTGTAGAAGAGATTGAGTCGATCCAGGTTATGTGCAGATTGACAGTAGAGTCATAGAGGATATTTAGTCAATCCAGGATGTGCACATATCATCAGTAGTGTTAAGTAGAGAAGGAATAGCGACACAAGACCAAAGATCATGAGTTGAGGAAGAAGTCTGTATAGATAAGAAAGGGAGATCTAGAACAGAGTTTGTAGCTTAGTGCGCATACCAAAGGTGCCATATATTTCTAATGCTAGATGAAGAGCATCTTTGTGGTTTTTCTCGGATGGGTTTCCATGTTAGATGGTGTGTCAAATGTGTGCATGATGAATGTGATTGAGTTGCATATATATGTTATTGTCAATATGTGTTTATGTATTTGCTTATGAATTAGTTTATATGTTTTTGTCGCACTATTATTGTTGAATGTGACCATGTTGCATCGAGTTTTTTGTTATAATACATTTCGAAGGACGAGTTGTAGCGCATCTTAACTATGTGTAATAAGTACAAAGACGCCACCCATCAGTCTCTGTCGGGCACCTTGGTAGAACATCAGGGGACCAGAAATCCCCCACCCAACTGCGGAAACCCTTTTTTGGAAATTACCCATAGAAAGATATCTCGGGTGAGACTGCATCTGCGTAGCAGGTGCTGCCGACTGAGCCTTGCTCTATCAGGCGGATATCTTGGGCTTTGTTGTGTGCCAAGGAGGGACTGAACCTAGGTCGAAGAGAGTTCAACGCCAACAAATGTCTTCCCAACTCACTATTAAAGAAATCTATCTGAACTCATGAAAAGTAGCTATACCAACTCAAAACTTAGAAGAATAAGAACATAAAACCTCAAAGAGCTCCACATTACTATAAGATTTACTATAATTATGTTTTTTAGAGGAATCCAAAAGAAATTTATTTGAATAAGTTGATGAAAAGCTCTTATAGACACCCCATTCTGGGATTAAGACCATGCCAGTTATAAATTGAATAGATTATGGTTTTCCATCTCTCTTGGTCGGATAAGAAAACATGGCCTTAGAAACTACTGATGGTTGGCAATCAAACTTTGTATAAAATTTAAACTTTGTATACGAATATTGTCGAACTTATTTTATTAAAATTTAAGAATGTCTCATTTAATTTTTAAATGTGAAAGGGGATAGAGAGTTGTAATTCTAACAATTAACATCAAAAGTATTGTTTAAATCCATTACAAAGAAGAGGAATTGAAATTGGAGACAGGCTCTCATGACAATTCAACTTCTAGGAAGAAGGGGGAACGCATTTGGTAACATCTAGGAAATTAAACCATAGTGATTGTTTAGCTCCAGCCAAAAGGAGGAAAAGAAACTAATAGAGATATTGTTAAAAGGTAGAAAAGAATATTTGCAAAGGATTCATGGAGGGTTTAGATAAGGAAGACGCTGAGATACAAGGAAATAATCCACACTAGGAAGGGGTTTATCATAGAAGAGAATTCTAGGTAATTGTAACAGAAGAAGTCATGAAGGAAGTATTGGGGAAGCAAGCCCAGCCAACGAACAACATGAGGGAAAGGATGAACCAAAGTATCATTGCATTAACCGTGAGACTCAATCCTTCTCATTATTTCACTGATGTAATAGCAGCGGAGACCATCCATCTTGTTGAACCATGTTACTCCACCCATTGGGTGAATGCTAGTGCTCATGACAGTAATTGATATAATGTAAATATGTGATTTTTCCTAGAATTAATAATAAAAGTTTGTGTGTATTTCATTGTTATCGCAAATTTAAATCGATGTGTTATTCCTCATTATATTTTATGTTAATATGATATCTTTCCATTGTCTACTTTGAGCACAAAGAGAGGTTCTATAATTGGTCGTGTGTTGCATCCTTCTCCTTTTGTGTCATCACACTTAGATATATGAACAACCCTTACCCTAGTACTTCTGGAGGCCCATGCCCCACAACTACAAATGCATTAATAATAGTACAATGAATATTTTAGATTGTCTTTCGAGGAAAAAACAAAATCATATAGATTAAACAATTTGCACAAACTCTTGAATCAATAGGAATAGGCTCACAATGGGAATTTATAAAAGTGGATGAAGAAGAGGAATACAAATACACATTTGATGTAGCTAATGATTCCATCCCTTCTTTTTATTGGTTTTGCATTCAATGGGTTATAACGCACATTATGCGAGAGGCTTGAATCATTGAACCATGATGCTCAAGATATCTAAATGGTAATGTTTACTCCTACAAAATCTTTCCATGAACAAAAACAACACTTGACTGAATAAGAAAACTGAAGAAATCTTGGGACTGACAAGCTATTTTTTGTAGGCCTTCTAGTCTAGTTATAACCACTCAAAAACACCTAGAAAAATATGTTGCACACTACCCAAGGCTATGTTGCATAGTGACTGCATTGATACACATGAGAGTAACATTGGGTACATGAGAGGGAATGTGGCACAATTAAAGGAGAAACACCTTGCATAAACACAATTGGTAAGTGAACCACCATGGAAGAGGGAGCATTGGAATCACATGTTTTTGGAGTGGGAACAATATTGGAGGAGGGACATTGAGCCCAAGATCATGACTTGGATAACATTTCACTCTAGGGGTTTTATAAATCCTAGTTTGATAGTGCATCCTTGTATTGGTGAGTGCTCTATGTGGGGTTTCCTTGTTTGTTAATTGTATGGACACATGTCCTTATTTTATGTTATCCCCTCTTCTACTTGTATATATAAGTGATCTGTGAGGATCTCACATAGTCAGAATTTTAAACTTATCAAATTTCAGCATGAATGGCATGGTTGCAAAGATCTCGTCGATCCAATTCCAACGACACAAACGAAGTCCAGATGAGCAAACTACAACGTTCTGATGTTTCAACCAAACAGTGTTTTCATTGACAAAATTGGCAAAAAAAATTGCCACATTGGTACCACTGCAAAGATGCCACGTGGCCTGTATGCCGCTTACGTGCCAAACATATGGGTGATGTGGTAGTACCATGGCATGATTTGGCACTTGACTTGATTCTTTGTGGACTAGTGTATTTGCGACACATGGCAACCCTGGCATGATTTGGCACTTGACTTGATTCTTTGTGGACTAGTGTATTTGTGACACGTGGCAAGTGCCAAACATATCGGTGATGTGGTAGTACCATGGCATGATTTGGCACTTGACTTGATTCTTTGTGGACTAGTGTATTTGCGACACATGGCAACCCTAGCATGATTTGGCACTTGACTTGATTCTTTGTGGACTAGTGTATTTGCGACACGTGGCAACCCTGATTGGCTTGTGAACTTGATCGTTGAACCAAAGGCTTTGGGAGGACGATGGCAATTGAACTCATGAAATCCGATCCAACATCCAAAACCTCTTACCAACGCGCCACTAACTATACATATAAATTATTTTGGAAAGATATTGTTTAATTGTTAAAAACACCTATTTATGGGCAAAGAAAGAGCCGGGGCTAAGCCCCGAGTCCCGAGTCCCGACCCACGATTTCCATGCGACGGTCAAGCGGGGGGCCGAGGGCTATGAGCCCTCTCTCGTGGCATTTGGTTACATCAACAACCGTTCCCATGGGAGCGCGCCAAACCATGTGAGCACATGCGTTTTAAAAACTTTGGTTATAGTGGTTTAAGTGGGTTTTGTTGTCGCGGGTCCCACCATGTGATTCCAATGTATTAATATATGGTTGTAAATTGGTTATAACATATGGATTGTAACATACATCACATATAATGGTTGTGATGTATAAAAGTAAAGACCAACGAATATATGGGTTGGTTTGTGTTTAAATATAATATTTTAATATATGCCTAACAAACAAGCATATGCCAAAGCTTATGGTTGGGTATATTAAACGGTGATGTAACCAATATTGTTGGCCTGCAACAAATAAAGCAACAAGTTGCTAAATGGAGTTCAACGAATGGGGGTAAGTGGGCTCATGTGGAACTATATGCCAATTAAGTTGTAACTAAGAAGATCACGAGGAGCACGTTAAGGCTATATAAACCTCTCATTTTCCCTTTTTTGTTTTTGTTTTTTATTTATTTATTTATTATATATATGGGGAGAGAAACTTTAGAGTTAAGTCTGTAAGAGAGCTTGGAGAGTGTTTGGAGACCTTGTCCTTTTTATAGTTATTATTGCGCTAAAGAGAAGAAGGTGTTGTTGTAGCTTGTATAAGGAGAAGGTGGGGGTATTTATATTCGTTTTTCATCATCTTCACATTGCGGAGATGCTGGTGCAACTTGTTCAAGGATTCAAGCAATGGTTTTTCTCAATTTTCAGCCACCAGGGTATTGATGTATTGTAGCCATGTATTTTGCCATCATTATTGCTGACACTATAAACTGACTTCTCCCTTTGAGAAGTGGGTCCATATACATGGGTCCTTTTTTCAAACGAACTTCATTATCACTTGGTGTCTCATATTTATATGCGTTATTTATCTTCCATGTATGTGTTACTTCTTATGTGTTTTTGAGCTTCATTCACATTCTTTTATGCAATCTAATTTATAAGTCATAGAACAAAAGTATCTTGGATCAATAAGGGAGTAGTTAGGCCTTGTATTCATTCATCATTTTGCACTCTTATTTGTACTTGTCTTCAAAATGTTAGGGTTCATGAGGAAACTGTATGAGATAGACTCTATGTTTCATGAGGAAACCCTAGGAGAAGATAAGGGGAAAGAGAGGTGTCTTGGATGTTCTTGGGGAGATTTCTCTTATGCAATGCTAGGTTTTTCTCTAGTGATGAATATGAATGGTGATATACATGCAAACCTTGGAGGACTCAATTCTTGTGATGATGCAAGAGTAGAAACCTTGGGTTTGAGAATTCAAGTCTTAGGATCGACATGCAGATTTTGAGGCTAGCAATAAATTTGTCTTCACAAGTACTTATGTGATGCAACATGGATAGAGTTTGCAAACCCTAAATAAGACAACCATTCTAACATGGAGAGATTGTGTGGTACAATATTCATGGCATCTAATGGAGAGTCTACGGTGAGAAGAGTTAATGTCGACGTTTCAATCCAGGCATGACTCATCTTGAGGACATAGCGATGCCTGGGGAGATTATTCATCTTTCATAAGTGTATTAATACAAAAACAACCCACTTGGGAGGAGTCAACTAGGTTTGGTATGTCGATAGTTTATTAGAGTTTTAATTTTTAGGGTTTTAATTTTATTATTATTATTATTTTATTTTAAAAACCCTAAGTTTTAGTTGTAATATTAGCTTACTTATTCTTATTCAAAAAAAGTTGTTTAAACACATAAGTTTAAGTAATTTATTAATTTGCTAATTAATTTTTTAGTTTGATATATAAATTAAATGTAAAGGCATTAATATTAAATTAATTTTAATTGGTATTTAATTATATTTTGAGTTTGATTTATTGTCTAAAATATTATTAATCAATCTGCTTTTAATTAATTTTGATTAATTCTAATTATGATAATCATTGGGATTATATATTAATTTTAATTTTAATTAATTAAATTTTATTTTAATTTTAATTTTAATAATTAAATTTTAATTTTGGATTATAATATTTAACCTTAGCTTAGTTTACATTTTATTTTAAGTTAAATTCTTGAGTTAATTTTTTAGCTTTAATTTAGTTGAGTTATTTTTATTTATTAAATTTTAAGTTACTTTTAATTTAGTTAGGTTATTATTAATTTAATTATTACATTTAATTCTTATTTAGTTGGGTAAGGTTAGGCAACCAGGATCAACTAATGGAAAGGTTGTCATCTATGTTTAGGAAATTAGGGTTCTTAACTATCTCGACTGCTTCTCTAATTCTTATTCTTGACCAATTATCGACCTACGCTAGCACCTAGATATCCTTGATTTTGATTGGGTGCTTTGCGTTATGAGAGTGCTCCGCCAAATCTGACTTATGGGTTTTATTGAGGCAGATGTCCGCATAGTGTTCTTTGACCCTAGTTCGAATGGAACGTCCTATTTCACCTATGTAGGTTTTCCCACATTCACAAGGAATTAGGTAAACCCCCTTTTTAAGACTTGAGTCAATTGGATCTTTCACTGACCTAAGGAGTTTTCTAATGTTGTTTGGTGGTGAAAACACAGAATCAATGTTCTTCTTTTTCAGGTGTTTAGCTATTTTGTCTATAATCCCTTGAATGTAAGGGAGAAATGCCTTATGATCGTCCACCTTCCTCTCTTTGGTCGAAACCTTTGGTTTATTCTCGTGGGTTTTTTCAAGGGCTTTGTTAATTTGAGCTAGGTTATAACCATTGCTAAGGAAGACGTTGCGTAGGTGTTCATTCTCAGAGTCTATGTGGTCTTTATCAAAAACCTTAGGGCTCTAATGAGCAAAGTGTTAAGAACACCCATCTTCTGGTTTGGGTGATGATGCGAAACGACGTGAAAGTATTGCTCTGTATGCGTTTTCTTCTTATAGACCTTGTGGGATATGCCTCCATCCTGTTTTCTAATAACTAATATATCAAGAAAGGGAAGTGAATTGTTTTCCTCAAACTCTTTTGTGAATTTGATGGATTCGGTTTTCCTGTTTAGATGATCAACAAATTTATCTAGTTCAAATTTGGACCACCATTCTGGTTTTGGATTTGCAGAGTTCAAGGATTTTTTATCAAAGTTCTCCATGAATAGGTTAGCTATAATGGAAGAAAGGGGAGAACCCATAACGACTCCATGGGTCTGTTCATAAAGATCACCCTTAAAACTAAAAAATATGGAATTGCTCGACATAGGCCTACGAGTTTGGAAGTTTCGGGATCAGTGAGGTCTTCTATGACTTTGATGGGAATCATTGTGAAGAGGGATACTACATCCAGGATCAAGAATATCTCATTCGCATCCATATGTCTGTTTTTTATTTTCTCGATAAAGTATGATGAGTCTTTTATAAACGAGCTTGTAATGCCTACTAGCAGTTTCAATTTGTAAGTCAGGAATTTCATGAGCCTATAGGTCGGTGAGCCTATGGTGTCTACAATGGCTCGAAGGGGAACCCCGGGTTTGTGGATCTTGGGAAGTCCATATATTCTAGGAACCAAGGGGTCAGAGATAATGGGTTTTCTCTTTATCTCTTCATCCAAGGAATATTTCTTTATGGATTTCGTAACTTCCTTTATGATTTGATTCAAAGGGTTCTTATTAAGTTTCTTATAACAACCACTCGAATCCAAGTGTATTTTCATCTTATCAATATAGTATTAATTGTTAAGAATAACCGTAGCTCCCCCTTTATTAGCCTTCAAGATAACAATATGGTCATTCTTTTTTAGTTCCCTAAAGGCTCTGCTTTCTTCCCTAGTGATGTTGGGTTTAGGAGGTTTTACTCTTCTTAGGGTTACAGCACAATCCTGATGCACTTCTTTAGCTTCATTTTCTAGTAGGTGTCTAATGCTATCTTCTATGCTATAGATGATGTCTTCAACCAGAATATTTTTAGGGGCAATGGAATTAAGGCCTTCTCAAGGAGTTTTATGGTGGACGGGTTTAGTTCGAAGGTGTCACGTCCCCAACCCTCTGACCGGCGAAGAGGACATGACTAAACATGCTAACTATGCACCCGGGCAACTAAGCCCCATGAACATAAGGTATAAAATGCAGTAAAATAAAAACATACATAGATGCAACATATCATTCAATAAACAACAGAAGCAATACATGATATTCACATTCAAGAATTTCACATGTTCATAGTAATTTAATTGCAGAGACAAGATAAACAAGAGATACTTATCTTCAACAGAAGCTTGTCCTGCAACCAACAACGTCGCTGCAACGCTCCACCCAACCATAGGATGGTGTACTCATCAATCACTCAACAACACTACCACCCTCGAGTTGGGCATGATTCCACAAGGAATGAGGGAAAATAGAAGGCTCACATGTAGCCAATGATACACAAAACTCAGCCAAGCCAACACGGTTGGGTTTATTAGGCTAACAGGGAGATGGAAAGGATGGATGCTAAGCTAGTGAGCTCAATCCAATAGCTATGGACACCTGCACCAGAACTAGCCTGACTTCTAATACATCCACACACACACAACACAAGGAATGCAATCCCTCGGGCCATGCCTTCCCTTCCAGTGCTATTCAGGGGGGTGTAGAGAAGAAAACCACCCCTCTAGCTCTGTCTGTGAGGCTCCTGCACACACTAGATTTGTCAAGCAAGCTCAGACCCCATTTTCACTCTAAAAACAGTTCAAATCAAAACAGTAGAGGTATGCACAGCGAGATGCACAGTTCTGGATTGGGGAAAACGGTTGGGAAACAAAAACGAAATTACCAAGAAGGGTAAAAGACAACTCGTAGGAACAATTTGATTTTCAGAGACATTTTGGCCCTAACGTGGCCAAAATGGACTCAACAACTCCTAAATTTGTGGGTCTCTCCTCTGCCAATCATGGTGCAATCAATAGAACGGGTTCTCTCCATTCGGGTGGTGAGAATGCGGAGAACGTGAATGGGTAATCCCACCCGTGGAGCATTTCCTAATTGACTTCCCAGACATGGGAAAACTTAGAAATCTACCCAAAAATGTGAATGGATACACATAGGAAGCTCTGAATGCCTGAGAGAGCTCACATGAAGAAAAGAATGGTGAGAAAAACATGAGAATGTGGAAGCTTGGTAGAATGGCATACATTTTTGGGTTTTTACTTTCCCAAGAAGTCAAAACGTGTTTCCCCAAGACTGATGGCTTCTCCAATTCGAATTTGAGTTGTCATACCTTGCCCATCCCATGCAATAGCCAACTCAACCAACTCCTGGCAGTAATAAATGATTGGGTGAATGAGACAAGAAAGGTAGTTGACAATTTGATGGGTTCTCCCATTGACATTTGGCTTTTCCCCATTGGCCCCAAAGGTTAAATATTCCCCCCCCCCTTATCCTTAGGAAATCATGCCCCTTCTCATTATTGTTGCATTGACATAGCTGGTTGTGGGTTTTTAATTAATTGCATATTTACATGATGATTCAAAATTATAATGTGTCAGCTTAGCACAAAATACCATCGACAACCATTTTAATCACCGAAACATAAAAACAATAATCCATGGTGGGGATTTTTCCTATAGCTCCACACCATGATTGATTACAATATATACATCATATGCATTTAATGTAAATGGGGTCAAAACCGGGGTGTTACATTCCCCTCCCCCTTCAATAGCACTGCCCTCAGTGCTTTACAAAATTGAACAAAATGCTACACTGGCATTGCCTCAGTGCTCCACAGAATTGAACAAAAATGGATGTGCCAATCGCATGGCATCCTCCAGCTCCCATGTAGCCTCTCCAAGATCGTAGTGCTCCCATTTATCCTTTACCTACCCTATGGCTCAGTTCCGGAGCATTGTGACCTTCCTGTCGAGGATGCACATTGGCTCAATTTAGAACTCTCCCTCAGGTTCCACCTGAATCACATCCCAATTTATCATATGGTTAGGATCATGTACATATTTCTTAAGCAAAGAAACATGAAAAACATTATGAGCTCTAGTGCTAGCAGGCAATGTAAGTCTATATGCAACTGGCCCTATTCTTTCAAGAACTTCAAACGTCCCACAATATCTAGGTGACAACTTGGCACAACTTCCAAGCTTCAAGGAACTCTTCTTTTCCCTCACTCCGAGGTAAACATGATCCCCAACACTGAACTCTCTGTTCACCCTATGCTTATCTGCATAGCTTTTCTGTCCGTCCTGAGCTGCTTTCAGATTCTTCCTGATCTTTACAGCCTCTTGCTCCATTTCCTTGAGAAATTATGTCCCAAGCACAACACTATTCACTGGATTATCCCATGTCACTGGTGTCCTACACCTTCTGCCATACAAAGCTTCATACAGACTCATCCCCAATGATGCTTTCTGTCCATTGTTATATGCAAACTCTACCAAGTGTAAGTAATATTCCCACTTGGTTGGTTTGTCCATCACATACATGCGAAGCATGTCTTCAAGTACTTGATTCACTCTCTCTGTCTACCCATCAGTTTGAGGATGGTAGGAAGTGTTGAAGTTTAAGTTTGTACCCAAATCTGCAAACAACCCCTTCCAAAAATTGGAAGTGAACTTGACATCTCTGTTAAAGACTATTTCCTTAGGCAATCCATGCAATTTGAAAATCTCCTTCATGAAGATCTTTGCAATGTCATCAGTCTTATGCATAGACTTAACTGGTATAAAATGCGTTGCCTTTGTCAACTTGTCCACCACAACCATGATGGAATCATGTTATCTCCAAGTCATTGGCAATACTGTAATAAAATCCATGGAAATAACTTCCCATTTCCATTCTAGAATTGGCAAAGGCTGCAACAAACTTGCAGGGTGTTGATGCTCAACCTTTACCTGCTAACATTTCATGCACCTTGAAATATATTCAGTCATGTCCTTTTTCATTCCTGGCCAAAAGTACTGCTTTCTGGCTGTAGCAATTGTCTTCTGATATCCTAGGTGACCAAAATATGGAGCTTGATGGATTTCATCCATAACAACTCTTCTCAGCTTTGTTACATTTGGAATATAAATTTTTCCTTTATACGTAAGAATTCCATCTTCTTCCAATTTATATCCCTCATACCTCTTCTCAAGAATTTGCTGCTGCAATTTGTGTTTTACCTGCTCATACAATTCATCTCCAGTAGTATGATTAACAATCTGTTGTTTCAAATCTGATTGGAAAATACTAAGAGATGCCACATGCATTTCCTGCACCTTCCTGCTAAGCACATCAGCTACCTTATTTTCTTTTCCCTTTATGTGTTTGATTTCAAAATCAAAATCACATAAAAACTCCAACCATCTAGCTTGCCTAGCATTTAGAGTAGGATGATCAAACAAATACTTTAGACCACAATGGTATATCCTTAACTCAAATCTTCTTCCCATTAAGTAATGCCTCCACATCTTGAGCGCATGTACTATGGCTGCAAGTTCTAGGTCATGAGTAGCATAGTTCTTCTCATGCTCCTTTAGCTTTCTTGACTCGTAAAATATCACGTGGTTGTATTGCATAAGGACTCCTCCAATCCCTTGTCCATATGCATTGGTACACACCACAAAATCTTTCTCTGGGTCTGCAACTTTCAATACTGGTGCACTAGTGAGAAGATTCTTCAACTACTGGAAGCTTTCTTCACACCTCGATGTCCATTCAAACTTTATCCCCTTCTTTTGTAAAGAAGTGATGGCATGTGCAACTTTGGAGAATCCTTCAATGAATCTCGTGTAGTATCTTGCAAGTCCCATAAAAAGACCTTACATTTGTCACATTTCTTGGAGTATGCCAATTAATAATGGCTTCAATCTTTTCAGGGTCCATAGATATACCCTCTCTTGAGATAATGTGACCCAAATACTAAATTCTATCTCTATAGAAGTCACACTTGCTCAGCTTTGCATACAACTGATGCGCCCTAAGCAATTGCAATGTCAATCTCAAATGCTCTTCATGCTCTTCCTCATTCTTAGAATAAATAAGAATGTCATCAAGGAAAATAAGAACAAACTTGTCCAAATACCTACTGAAGACATTGTTCATAAGGCACATAAATGTAGCTGGTGCATTGTGAGACCAAATGGTACCACTACAAACTCATAATGTCCATACCTTGTTCTGAAGGTTTTATGAATGTCGTCATCCTTGATTCTCACCTGGTGGTAACCAAACCTCAAGTCAATCTTGGAAAATACCTTTGCTCCTCTCATTTGATCAAAGAGGTCATCAATCCTAGGCAAAGGATATTTGTTCTTCATAGTGAATTTGTTTAGCTGTCTATAATCAATACACAACCTGAGTGTACCATCTTTCTTCTTCACAAACATAACTGGTGCTCCCCAAGGAGACACACTCAACCTGGTATACTTCTTCTCCAACAACTCTTGTAGTTGCATCTTCAGTTCTAGTATCTTAGGTGTACTCATCATGTAGGGTGTCTTGGACACTGGTGCTTCTCGTGGCACAAGTTCAATCGTGAAATCAATGTCCCTCTTTGGAGGAATCCCTGGAATATCATCACGAAACATATCCCTAAATTCCTGCAACACATGAAAGTCCTCCAACCTAGGAGTTTGTGGCCTCCAAAATATGAGTTTCATACAACTTGCAACCTTTCCTACATAATTTCTTCAACTGCATTGCTGAAACCTGCCTTACTGAAATCACCTTTGGAATTCCTTTCACAACTCTTGGTTTCCCTTCTTCACCCATGCATTCAAAAGTCTTATTGTAACAGTCAAGCTTCACTCTGTGAGATTCTAACCAATCCATTCCGATGAGAACATCATAGGAACCAAGTTGTAGAACATTCAGATCTACACAATTGATCAATCCATTCATAACCAATGGACATTTCTCTACCACTTCACTAACCTTTCTCTTAGTTCCAATGGCTAGCTAAACTAACCAAGATTTCCTATGCTTTACTTTCTTAAAAGCACAAATCTCCACTACTCTAGGAGTAATGTAACTATGAGTAGAACCAGGGTCAATCAAAATAGAAACAAATTGCTCAATAATCTTACCTGCAACTTCAACCACAATTGACTGGTGATCTACCTAGCGGTCTTCCAATGCTGTATAAATCCTAGGGATGGCCCTTGCTACTTGACCCACTATTTTTGCTTCTTGAAGGTTGTAAGTTGGCCTTGCACTCTCATTATCGAGTGGAAAATTCCTACACATGTGGGGTCCTCCACATTTCCAACAGTGGAGAGGTTCTCTGTTCTGTTGCGGGTCTCTAGGATTTTCTCCTATCGCTCTGGTTGGCTGCGTCGTAGCTTGTGATGGATGCTTCTGCCGATTCCTAAAGTTAGAAGGTTTGAAACCTTTATTCCTTTGGTCAGAATTCTCATTCTTTTTGTCCTTCCATGTCTTATGATAATCAGGTTTACCTTTGCTTTGCTCATAGCAATACTTAGCTTTCCTTATTGCTTCTTCCAGAGTTCTAGGTTCGTAAAAATCAATTATGTCTTTGTAAGACTGAGGCAATCCACCCAAGAAAAGTTGGATCTTCACCTTTTCATCTTTGATGTACCTAACATACCTTAACAATTCCAAGAAATTATTTGCATACTCTTCCATGTTTTGTTGTCCCAATCTCAGCTCATGGAACTCCTTAATTTTGTCATCACAATACCTGTCAAAGAGGTATTTATGCTTGAAATACTTCTTGAACTGCTTCCACTTAAGCCTTCTTTTGTTGATCCTCTTTACTTGCTTGGAGTGCTCCCACCAAATGGATGACCTTCCATTCAGATTGAATATGGCAACCCTTTCCTTCATGTTTCTCGAATAATCCTGAACTTGGAAATACTTCTTTATCCCAAGAAGCCAAGCTTCAGCCTCTTGTCCAGTCTTTACCTCACCATCAAATGTAGGAGGTTTAGCCTTCTTGAATTCATCTCGAGAGCAATCCCTGTGGCACCTCTTTCTCTTGCTCTTATGAGAAGAAGAGCTTGAATCCCCACTGGATTCTTCTGAGTCAGATGATCTACTAGAAGTTCTTCTTCTTCTCTTGGTACTACTCTTACTACCTTCTGGTTTTACTGTACCCTATCCAGAGTCTATTTTTATTTGCAAGTCTATCAAAATTTGCAACTTAGCAGCATTCAACTGATGCTACTCTTCCTGGGCTTTAATCAAGCTTCTCATGGTAGCTACAATGTTTGGCAGAGTCTCTTGAAATCTCCTTCCATTAGACTCTATATCATCATTTCCAACTCTGGCATTCCCCCCCATGGCATCTCGCACACGTTCATAGGAATCTCGTGCATCATATTCGTCATGGATTCTCATGGTTGAACCACAACTTACTTTACCAAACTGCACTATCCGGAATGCTGCCTTTGAAGGTAACTATAATTCTGCAAAATGTGTTAATACATACAACTGTTAGCCACATAACATTCACATGAATTATACATTAGTTACCTTTACTTGGAAAAATTATACATTGACAATTTTGTCAAAACATAAAATTCTCTTTACCAAAGAATGATTGTATGAAGGGGACGGCGAGGGTCAAGGGGGATTGCCCCCTTGTGGCTTCTGCCACTGCAGCGCGGGTCTAGGGTAGCGCCCTCATTTTTTTTTGTAAATTATTTGATTTCACGCAATCTGGCTCATAACCCCACTGCCATTTTCTATTTTTTTGACACCTAAAATCCCACTCAAAAACCCTGCTGAATTTATCTGATTCAGAAAAAATTTCAAAAAGTTTCACCCGCTATATCAGAATTTTTTTTTTACTTTCACCCGCTACATCGGATCGATCCTCGTCTTTCATCCGATGTAGCAGCTCCTTCTTTCCTTCTCACTCGCCGTCGTAGCGAATCAATCTTCCTTTCTCTTCCACCGCCAAGCGGCTCTATTTTTGGTTTTCGACCACCGTTGCGACTCGAATTTCATCTTCTTTTTGCCACTTGTCAGCTCGTCCCAGCCGATGCTCATCGGCAAGCTTCCCATATTTTTTCCCCCTATGTCGGCTCGACTTACCTGATGCTCATCGGCCCCACTCACCCAACGTTCATCGGCTCAAACCCAAATTTCCACCTGCCATTGTGAAAGGTTCTTCATCTTCTAGTCACCACAATGTCTCGTCAACTCCATCTTTGTTATTCGTCCGCCCTTGCAGAAAGGATTGCCACTTCCAGTCGCTAGAACGACTTGGTCTTTGTCTTTTTGCCGTCGATTCCATACTTGGAAAAATTTTCAAAATTTTTCTTCTGCGACCCAAACTCCAACTTCCTTTCGCCACACATCGGCTCTGAGTCAAACTTACACCCGCTGCATAGCGGCTTGAATTTCAACTTTTGCCCGCTATGTAACGGGTCTATTTTTTAATATTTCATCCGCCACCGTAGTGGCTTGTCTTTGTCGCTTCTCACCAACGTATCAGCTCCCTTCCGATGACATAGCCACTGCTGTAGCGGCTCACCTCTGGCCAACACAGCCACTGTTGCGGCTCTCTTCCGGCCAACTCAACCGACAAGGGAGATTTCCCTTCAACACTTAGGCAATTTTCATACTTCGGGGAACTTTTGGAATTTTCTCCTGTCTGCTAAAAACCCACAGAGGTTGATTCCAGCCTTTGTTAACTTCTCCTCATGGCCCAGAGAGGCCCAATACTGCAACTTAAAGCTCTGATACCAATCTATCATGTCCCCAAACCTCTGACCGGTGAAGAGGACGTGAATGAACATGCTAACTACGCACCCGGGCAACTAAGCCCCATGACCATAAGGTATAAAACAGAGTAAAATAAAAACATACATAGATGCAACATATCATTCAATAAACAGCGGAAGCAATACATGATATTCACATTCAAGCATTTCACATGTTCATATTAATTTAAGTGCAGAGACAAGATAAACAAGAGATACTTATCTTCAACCGAAGCTTGTCCCGCAACTAGCTACGTCACTGCAACGTTCCACCCAACCATAGGCTAGTGTTCTCATCAATCACTCAGCAACACTGCCACCCCCGAGTTGGGCATGATTCCACAAGGAATAAGGAAAAATAGCAAGCTCACACGTAGCCAATGATACAAAAAACTTAGCCAAGCCAACACAGTTGGGTTTATCAAGCTAACAGGGAGCTGGAAAGGTTGGCTGCTAAGCTAGTGAGCTCAATCTGAGAGCTATGGAAACCTGCACCAGAACTAGCCTGAATTCTAAGACATCCACACACACCCAACACAAGGAAGCATCCCCTTCTCTGCTATGTAGTCCCTCGAGCCATGCCTTCCCTTCCAGTGCTATTTAGGGGGGTGCAGAGAAGAAAGCCAACCCTCTAGCTCTATCTATGAGGCTCCTACACACACTAGGTTTGTCAAGCAAGCTTAGACCCCATTTCCACTCTAAAAACAGTTCAAATCAAAACAACAGAGGTATGCATAGTGAGATGCACAGTTCTGGATTGGGGAAAACCGTTGGACAACAAAAATGAAATTACCAAGAAGGGTAAAAGACATCCCATAGCAACAATTCAATTTTCAGAGACGTTTTGGCCCTAACGTGGCCAAAACGGACTCAACAACTCCCAAATTCGTGGGTCTCTCCTCTACCAATTGCGATGCAATCAATAGAATGGGTTTTCTCCATTCGGGTGGTGAGAACAACAACAGAAAATGTCAATGGATAATCCCAGCTATGGAGCATTTCCCAATCGACGTCCCAGACATGGGAAAACTCAGAAATCTACCCAAAAATGTGAATGGGTACACACACGAAGCTCTGAATTCCTGAGAGATCTCACGTGAAGGAAAGAATGGTGAGAAAAACATGAGAACATGGAAGCTTGGTAGAATGGCATACGTTTTTGGGTTTTTACTTTCCCAAGGAGTCAAAACACGTTTCCCCAAGACTGATGTCTTCTCCAATTCGAATTTGGGTTGTCATACCTTGCCCATCCCATGTAATAACCAACTCAACCAACTCCTGGCAGTAATAAATGATTGGGTGAATGAGACAAGAAAGGTAGTTGACAGTTTGATGGGTTCTCCAATTGAAAATTTTCTTTTCCCCATTGGCCCCAAAGATTAAATATCCCCCCCCCCCCATTATCCTTAGGAAATCATGCCCCTTCTCATTATTGTTGCATTGACATAGCTGGTTGTGGGTCCTTAATTACTTGCATATTTACATGATGATTCAAAATTATAATGTGTCGGCTTAGCACAAAACACCATTGGCAACGATTTTAATCACTGGAACATAAAAATGATAATCCATGATGGGGATTTTTCCTATAGCTATACATCATATGCATTTAATGAAAACGGGGTCAAAACCGGGGTGTTATAGAAGGTTGGGAGATTAACGACCAGTTAACGACCAGTCTATTGGGATCCTTGGTTGCGATTTTATGGTTTCTGTTCTCCTTTCCTTCAATCATGTGATCACTGTTATTATTTTCTTTTATTGGATGGTCCCTATCTCTTGTCAGCACACTCCTATCCCTTTTCAGCACGCTCTTATGGCCGAGTGTAGTGGTATCAATCCTACCATCCATCAATTGGTCTTCACATCTTAGGAGTTGGACACTATGTTCTTGTGTGTTGGGCATATTACTCAAGATGGGGGTCATCAAATCACTGGTTCCTTCGCCACTTGCCAGGTTGAACGTGTTCCTTTTGTCTGCGTTGGGATCCCCTGCGCGATCCAACCAATCGCTGGTTCTTCCACTAATTGTCGTCGTTTCATCACTTGATAGTTTGAATGTTCCTTCTCTGGCTATGCTGTGATTCCTTGGGCGATCCAGCCAATTGTTGGTTCTTCCACCAATTATCATGGCTTCATCACTCGACTTGGACATTCCTTCTCTGGCTGCGTTGGGATCATTCCCTGAGTGAATAGAATCCACTAAAATGTTGGTTTTGTCATTCACCAATAAGAACGCTCTCGTATTCACTGCATTGGGATTAGGCATTGCATAGGAAAAATTGCTAGCAAGGGTTCTCTATGATTCGTGGATTGTTTGCTGGGAATCATTGTCCTTGATTGCCATGGTTTTTTGCTGGTTGGGAGAATCGTTTAACCCAACGTTGGTTCTGTTCTCCATGCGTTTCCTAACTAGCAAGTCATGGGTGTTATTTTGCAAGTCATGGGTGTTATTTTGCAGGTCACGGGAGTTATCCTGTTGTTCAAGTTTTAATAGTTTGGATTTATGTTTAGTTTTTAATTTTCTGTAAACCATATCAACTCTCCCACTTGAGCAGCGATCCAAGTAATCCCAACTAATTTTATCTAATAAATTTCCTAGCTGAGTGTGTAAAGGCAGGACTCGGCGATCAAGCTTGTCCAAGGAAAATCGAAGACTCCTAATATGGTCATGCACCAACATGAGACCCATCTTCTTAAAAAGCATATAGTTGTGATTGTTTTTCAGGGAATGAGAAATTTTAGCAAATGTGGGAATAATGTCACTGTTCCTGCATTGTTTCAAAAATGAAAGATGAGCAATCTTTTTGTATTTATCAATTCAAAGTTTTTCTAGGCGTCTCAATTTTCTCAGGGTTTTCGCTCCATACCGGTCAGAAATTAGGTTAGCTGAGATTCCACAGTAAGGATTCCTGGCATCTAATGGAGAGTCTGCAGTGAGAAGCGTTAATGTCAATGTTTCGAGCCAGGCGTGGCTCCTCTTTAAGACATAGCAATGCCCGGGGAGATTATTCATCTTTCATAAGTGTATTAATATAGAAACAACCCACTTGGGAGGAGTCAACTAAGTTTGGTTTGTCGGTAGTTTATTAGGGTTATTATTATTATTATTTTATTTTTAATTTTATTTTAAAAAACCTAAGTTTTAGTTGTAATATTAGCTTACTTATTCTTATTAAAAAAAATTTGTTCAGTAGTTTAAAAATATAAGTTTAAGAAATAGTTTATTAATTTGCTAATTAAATTTTTAGTTAGATATATAAATTAAATGTAAAGGCATTAATATTAAATTGATTTTAATTGGTATTTAATTTTATTTTGAGTTTGATTTATTGTCCAGTGAAAAAATATTAATTAATCTGATTTTAATTAATTTTGATTAATTCTAATTATAATAATCATTAGGATTATATTTTAATTTTAATTTTAATTAATTAAATTTTATTTTAATTTATTAATTTTGGATTATAATATTTAACTTTAGCTTAGTTTATATTTTATTTTAAGTTATACTTAAATCAACCTTTTAGGTTTAATTTAGTAGGGTTATTTTTATTTATTAAATTTTAAGTTAATTTTAATTTAGTTAGGTTATTGTTAATTTAATTATTACATTTAATTTTTATTTAGTTTGGTAAGGTTAGGCAACTAGGATTGACTAATGGAAAGGTTGTTATCTCTATTTAGGCAATTAGGGTTCTTAACTATCTCGATTGTTCCTCTGAATCTTCTTCTTAGTCAATTATAGACCTGTGCTAGCACCCGCATATCTTCGATTTTGATTGGGTGCTTTGTATTATGAGAGTGCTCCACCAAAGCTGACTTATGGGTTCTATTGAGATGGATGTCCACACAGTGTTCTTTGACCCTAGTTCGAATGGACCATCTTGTTTTTCCTATGTAGTTAAGAACCCTAATTTCCTTAACAGAGACGATGCCCATTCCATTAGTTGATCCTGGATGACTAACTTTATTAAACTAAATAATAATTATAAGTAATAATTAAATTAACATTAACCCAACTAAATTAAAATTAACTTAAAATTTAATAAATAAAAATAACCCAACTAACTTAAACCTAAAAAGTTAACTTAAGAATTTAACTTAAAATAAAATGTAAATAAAATGTAAACTAAGGTAGAATATTATAATCCAAAATTAAAATTAAAATTTAATTATTAAAATTAAAATTAAAATAAAATTTAATTAATTAAAATTAAAATTAAAATAAATTAAAATTAAAATATAATCCTAATGATTATCATAATTAAAATTAATCAAAATGAATTAAAATCAAATTAATTAATAATTTTTCACTAAACAATAAATCGAGCTCAAAATAAAATTAAATACCAATCAAAATCAATTTAATATCAATGCCTTTACATTTAATTTATATATCAAACTAAAAAACTAATTAGCAAATTAATAAACTACTTCTTAAACTTATATGTTTAAACTAATGAACAAAAAACAATTGAATAAGAATAAGTAAGCTAGAATTACAATTAAAACTTAGGTTTTTTAAAATAAAATTAAAGTTAAAATTAAAAATAAAATAATAATAATAAAATAAAAATTAAAACCCTAATAAACTAGTGACAAACCAAACCTAGTCGACTCCTCCCAAGTGGGTTGTTTCTGTATTAATACACTTATGAAAGATGAATAATCTCCCCAGGCATCGCTATGTCCTAAAGATGAGCCACGCCTAGCTCGAAACGTCGACATTAACTCTTTTCACTGAAGACTCTCCATTAGATGCCATAAATCCTTAGTGCAGAATCCCAGCTAACCTAATTTCGCGTACAATATTGTTGTTGAAGCCATGAAGGAAATTCTAATGTAATGCTTACTTGCTAGATAATTTTAATGATGGATAGGTTTTAATGGTTTCCCTCAATGAAGATTTGGAGAGTTTAAAAGAGTGTACTAAATTTTTAATAAAATAATTATATATATAGTTCCAAGTTGTCCAATAATTATGTAATTGTCTATTTGATTTTCAATTTTCATTTGTTGGAGAAAACTCAACCATAACTTAGGCGCAATCGGCATTGACAGGAGTTTACATTTAGGGCCCAAACTCAATGCTAAATTGGGCACAACTTACAGTGACTTTGTCCCCCAAAGAAGGTTACATTTAGGGCCAAAACGAGGCACTCAATTCAACGTTAAGTGGATCGACTTTAGCACCGATTGATGAAACAAAAAATAAAAAAATAAAAATTTCGTTAGCAAAGTAATTGCAACCATCCTCCCCTATGAAAGATTTCATGCATATAATTTTGAATTTTTATCGGATGCGACCACTACTAAGCACATAGTCTTTCACGTTGTCCACGTGGAGCTTAAAATCAACCTAAACGACACGTTTCCAACCACTTCTTTGTATATTCCACTTATAAAGTCAAAATCGTGACAACTAGGGTAGATATTCGCCCTTTACTACCTTAGTAGTGTCTCCCTCGCTTGCCTCCATAGACTAGACGCAAAGAATTTTCTCCATGTCACCTAAAAATGTCAAATAGCAGCAAGGGAGTAGACTCTGGCCACAATGAGGTAAGTCATTGTCAATTTATAGATCTCTAGTTTTTAGTTCTTTGTTCCAAAATTTAAAATGAGAAATATGTTTTATATATCGAGGAAAATGAGACTAACCAAGAGAAAGAGGCATTGGCTTCCATATTGAGGATGGAGGTAGTGAACAAATTGGATGGTGTGGACTTCAAAACACTCATTAGATACTTAGACAAACGATCTAGTAAAACCCATGAAACATTGCAACCAAAACAACTATGTTAAAGAAAATCAATTGATTGCTCAACCAGTCTTGGATCGAGTAGAAGATCTAGGAAGAAATCAATAACACTAAACTATAAAAATATGGAACATGAATCAAAGACTTCCAATGTTCCATCCACTCCTAGGACACATAATTATTCCACGATGGAATCATTTTCATCTTGCATTGGAATCTACGATATAAATATATTTCATACGCCATGGTTTCAAGGGAAATCCAAATGTCATATATCAGAAAAAAAATTTGTGAACAAGTTGAAGGAATCATGCATTCAATAGTTCAAAGGCCATCTACATTTTCCATTCCCAAAGATACCGATGTAACTACAAAAATAATTTATCCATGACATTGAGACTGAATTTGGCACGGATTGTTCTAAATAAGACAAAAAAACAAATGTCTCAAAATTGAAAGAGTTTTTTGTGCAACCAAACAAAGAAGATAAAAAAAACCTACCCAAGCAAAGGCTAAAAAAAAGGCCAATTGATGTAAGTCTTAAAGTATGGAAAGAACTTGTAAAAGCATATGAGAAGTTGGATGCACGGAGGAAGTCTGGTGAGGAGAGTACCTAGGTAATTTTATTTGCTCATAAGATTATATCAAATTTATGAAATGATTTTTATATTTTATTTGTGCATAGTTAAATTGATTTGGTATATGTTCCAGGACAAGGTCTCCAAGTCTAGGCTTTCCAAACTTTTTGCCATGCATCATTGTGGCCAAAAAGGTCTGCAAGCCTCAATCTGTACTTTTGCAAGTATATTTAATATGTGAAATGATATTTTTTTAATTCCTTGAAAATTAAATGATTGCATAATAATTAGTTTAACCAGCCCATGTGCCATTTATTGGACATGAGGAGGAATATGGTCGACATCTAACACCATTTGAAAAAGAAATTTTACAAAGAAAAAAGTGGGTTGACTTTGTAATCTAGATGGAGAAAGAGGTATCAATCTTTGACTAATAACTCTTGTTGATACCTTTCACTACATTTCTCATTCTTTCTTTGAGAAGCTATAATCTTAGGTGGTTTATCACATTCATTAGAGTTGAACTTGGGCACAATACACCCTCCCAAATATAGAATAGGTTGTCCCAAGTTCAATCTTTCCTGATCCCATTCACAACCAATAAGAAATTGAATGACACATCGGGTCCATCCATTTGTGGTTTCGTATGTTTAATAGTAGAATTGGAACCAATTGTATTATTTAAGCCACTAGAAGCATCATGAAGGAGTCAAGGACCAAGGTTGGGCAAGAAAATAGCATACCTTTTATGGCTAGAGAAATAGGTGGTTCCAATGTGTTCGTTTTATTTGTGGTTCCAATTCATTTGGTTGTTGTTTGAACGACTATTTTGGTGGTAACCTCTATTGCTACCCAATATTGTATTAGCATGATGGTTTTCTTTTAAATGCTAATCAAAATAGTGTTTGTCTTGATCACTTATTCCATGCCATCCAATATGCCCAAGGCATTGCATGAATTATGTACATCCACCCTGATATCTTCATGTCATAATTGTTCATGGGAATAGTGTGAAAATGTGATTCACAGCAAGATCTATGAGCTAAGGGAATCCTCACAACTCAATATATTCACAAATTATGTAGAAAAACAATGAAATTAGCACAGAGAAATTGTGCTAATAATAGAGTTTATTATGACTGTCCAACATATAAATATGTCTAGAACATGCTTATAATACAATATGATAAAATCATTATCATTTGGAGGAAAATTGGATGCACACATGTGGCAGGCTTAGATTGGACCTCAAACCCCCCTAGGTGGACCAATGATCTCCCAAACCACCTCAAACAGTCACGAATGCTTGTGTGAACATGGATGAAGCATTCTAGGAAATAAATGAGGGTATTCTAGGTGTGGTGGAGTGCATGGGTGAGTGGGAGTGGCTCTACGCAGCAATAAATGGTCCAAAAGAGCCTAAAAAACCCAAATACCATGGATGGTCACCCCTAGTCAACCTGCTTCCATGTTTTAAGGAAATGGGAGTGTACTAAGGATTGAGCAGTCATAAATGAGGGTGCATGTGTCCTTAGAATGGTCAAATTAGGGCACTTGGGTGCATTACTGAGTTCAAAACACACCAATACCTTGCTAGACCAACATAACCAACATTTGGACCATATGGCATAAGTAGAAAACAAATGAAAGTGTCCTAGGTGTATGTGACCATGATACTAGGTGGTATGATGCTCTAACACCCCCCGTTAAGCTTGAATTAGTGTAACCACATAAAAAAAATTGAGTCCTTGGAAACTAAGGCTCAAGTCACTTCTTACAAAAATATATTTGTCCATATAACCAAGGTAAGGAGGAAAACCTCATGGGAATAAAAACCTCCCCTCTAAAATGGACATGGATCAAAATATGAAAGTGAATATAATACATTTCCATGTGTCACCCACTCTAATAAGTGATATAATATAGTTGAATGTCTTCCCTATGAAGTTCTTGGTGAGAATGTCAGCAATTTGCTCTGCATATGGGGAATACTGCAACGACATCACATGCTCATGCACCAATCTCTGGATATAGTGCATGTGTATCTCAATGTGCTTGGTCCTCTGTCTATGTACTGGATATGTGGAGATCTTGATTTCACTTTGATCCTCACACCAAATGAAAGTGGGTGAATCAAATGCAAAGCCAAGTTCTCCAAGAATGCATTGCAACCACACACATTGCATAGTTTCATTCACTTCTCCTCTGCACTCGGACTTAGCCGATGAAAGAGATACATAACGTGTTGTTTCTTACTTGACCAATATATGGGACCATGTGCAAGCATGAAGACATAGCCTAAAGTGGAAATTATGTCAATGGAATCTCCAACCCAATCAAAATCAGTAAATCCTATTGATGAAATTGTCATTGATGCCAACATGGACTTGCAGTGGCCCCATAGGTTTTCATTGATGCCACCAAGTCTCACTTGGAGTGCCTTGGACCCATTATAGATTTGATTTGTGGCTTGAAGCACCTTGTACCCAGTTGACAAGGTTTGTTTACCCACAAGGTTGGATATTGTAGCCACCACCTTACTGAAGATGTGAAAGACCTTGTTGATGGTGCTGGCGACGCTGAAGATGGTGCTGAATCCTTTGTGGATGATGGTGAAGCCCTAGATGGATTGGAGAAGCATTAATGACCCATTCTGTGGTCATTCAGGCTTTGATGGTGTCATGGTACCCTAGGATATGGTCTATCAACCCCATAGGTGATGTCATGATGGATCTTGACCCTTGGAGATCTCCCGATGTGGTTGAGGTGGTTGAATAACCCTATAAAGCACCTTGCTTGATGAAGAAGCCTTGACGAATCCCTTGGATGCACATTTGATGGCTTAATGGTGCTTAAAGGCGATGATGTGGTCATTAATGACTTTATGAAGACTTGGAACCCTTGATGAAGATCTTGATGCCTGTGTATCCCTTGTTGGGTTCATGGAACCCTTGGAGATGGTCGTTATGCATGAGAAGGTTTGGAACCCACATAAATGGCGACATGATGACCCTTGGACATTATATGATTATTGATGGTGCACTTGGAAATGATTTGGGTCTTGGAATCCATACATATGGTGGTTTTCAATCCCATGATTCTTGGAGCCTTTGATATGATGGAATATTTGGTCATGATGCCCTCATAACTTGGTAATGGAGTCCTATATGATGGGCTGAAGTCCATGGAAAGTATCTTGTTTGAATATTATATGATATCTTTGAAAGAGTCCTTGAAACCTTTGCATGTGGTGCCTTGGGTCTTGAACCCATACACTTGGTAGCTTGTTGATGGTGATGTATGGCCCTGTTTGTGGTTATATGGATATTGGTGTGTAGATGGAGGTAGAGCCCATGGAAGCTCCTTGATATGTTGAAGAAAACTTTGAAGAAGACTTTAAAACTCTTGTAGTTGATGGTATGGTCTTTGGCCCTCATGTGTGGGGTCTTTGACGTCTTGAACATATTGAATAATTTAAGGGTATTATACCAAGAATTTTCAAATAAACCCATCATACAGAAATATTCCTCATCAATCCATTTTCGTTGATATGTGGAGCATATTCTAACTCCTTACGGTTGAAGAGATACAAATTTTTGAAGTTGGTGCACCCCACCTTTTTGGGCCAGCTGACCAAACAAAAGAGAATTTAATTATTTGTAATTTTGAACTTGCATGTCGACCCATTTTGAGGTACTAAATTTCCTCCACAATCTATATAAATATAATATCAAACATTTCATTTGTTCATAATCATTTCTCTCAGTATTTTTGCAACTCTTGGAGAAAAGTGAGAAACTTTGTGGAGTAGAAATTTCTGGGCATCTTCACTAAAATTGGCATAACTTTCTCATACGGAATCGAAATTACAAAATTATTAGCTCATTGGAAATATTGTTATGAGGGATATGTGGTGACATGATATATATCTTGTTTTTGTTTTTCTACTATTTCTTAATCTTGTGATCTTCTAAAAGTGTGATGATGCTCCCCTATGCACTATGATGTATACTTGATCATGATGATGCATAAACAATGCACACTGAGATGATTATGATGAGTGTTTGATGATAAGGATGCATACCCTATGATAATGATGCATACTGTATGATGAAAATGTATACCTATTATGATGATGCATGACGATGCATGCCTTATGCTCAATGAAAGAAGAGCAAAATTACTTGTTCAATAATTATGTATGATGAGGTGTATAATGATGTGTACATGAGAAGATTAACCATCTTGACCAACAATATTAATGATTAGAAAATAATGACCAATAGTGATGAGAAAATTTGATGTGCAGATTTACTTGAGTTGTAGTGATGAGTAGATTGACCAGATATTGATGAGGAGATGAGTAGTGTTGACCAACAGAGTGATGAGAAAATATTGATGCACAGAGAATAGGTTGGTTGTGCAACAGAACCATATGATTGCTTGCAATAAGAATATTTCACTTGAGGATTAGAATCCTCAAACCCTTCTTAGTTGGAGCTAAGAAAACTAGGTCAGGTCCTATTATGAGAGTTGATGCTCTTTTCATCAGTTGGTGCTAATTGTAATTGAGAAGATTGTTGTCTTCCATGTACAATAAATAAAGATCAAAATTCCATATATTCTTGTGTCTCTTTTGATGTGATGTTTATGCTTATGAGTCACAGTTGATTCAACTGAAGAATATGATTATGTGGTTAATTCTTGCTATACTTTGATTGATTAAAAAAGGTAAAAAGGTTTAAATTTCTCACACACTAATTCACCCCCCCTCTCAGTGTGGCAATTGTGTCCAACAATTGGTATCAGAGCAGGCCTTCATCACAAGCCTTACAATCTTGAAGGAGATTCAGAGACACAATGGAAGAAAAATCAGAGTCATCAAGCAATGGCATGCCTGTACTTGATGTTACAAACTATTTCGATTGGAGGAGAAAGATGAAGGCATATTTGAATAATTTTGGCATTTGGGAGATTGTGATCAATCCACTCACTCCATCAAACAAGAAGGGAAAATCAGCTGCATAGAAGGAAGAAAATAAGGACAATACTACAGCCTTGAATTTCCTCATGGATGGAATTCCCAGCTCATTGAAGGAAAGTGTAGGGGAGTGCACGTCAACCAAATATATATGGTTCAAGTTGGAGAGCGAGTATTAGAAGGAAATACCAGAACCCAAAAAGATAGATAAGGGATCAGAAGACAATCTCCCAGAAGAGATCAATCAATAAGAAGACAAGCAAGAAGAGGACTTCAATAAATGTATGGACTCTTATGATTGTAATGATAGATTGTGTGATGAAATTGAGATAGTTATTGCAGATGAGGATGAAATTCTATCAAAGGCTGCACATGAGATGCATCTCACGTTGCTGAATATTTATATCAAAATAAACTGGGTCATGAAAACAACAAATCTGAACCATAGTGAATTCATTAAATTCAAAAAGAAAATCTTGGACTCTTTGAATGAATATCAGTAGAATACCATGACAATTAAGGTGTTTCTTGTAAATCTCAAACACAAGGACAAATAGTTGCAGGATCAGATGAAAGACATGGATGTTGAATTTGAACAACTAAAGACTGAATTGATCAGTCAAAAGGAAGAATAAGAAGAGCTTACTGAAGAGCTTGAATAAACTAGGGGGGATAATCATGATATGAAGAATTAACTGGAGGAATCCAAAAGGATAGAAGAAATCTTGAAGAATTAGTTGGAAGAAAGGGAGCAGACAATCCATAATCTAGAAACATAGGTAGTTGGTCTCAGGAAGAAAGGTGAGAAGAATGATTCTTTTGTCAAGTTCAAGGACAGTTCAATTGTCCTAGATAAGATATTGGATTTCCAAATATCTCCATGTGACAATACTGATCTGGGTTACAAGACCGACAAATAAAAATGCAAAGATAGCACTTCATCTCCAAAGAATCCAGAAGCAGGTCTATCAATGTCCGAAGTTGCTCCCCATGCACCTGCACATGACAACAAGGACTTTGGAAGTTCAAATATGCATCAAAGAGTTAAACCTATTCCTCAAAGAAAGCTCAGAAAAGAAACAACTCTAAGATGGAATCAAATTCCCAGGTATGAAATAGGATTTAGTGGTTATTGTTATTTTTGTTCTAACTTTGGTCATAAAGTTGTGGATTGTAGACTCTATGAAAGAAGTAGTGGTGGAAGGCCTAATGACTCGGTTAGATTCTTGACATGTAATCAAGTTGTACATGTTGTTTCCACATGTCACACATGGATATGATACACATACAGTGGGTTTGGTCACAAAACCGAAGAGTATGCAAGTCAAAGAAGGTCAATTAAAGAAGAGTCTTTTCTACACATCAGTAAGAAGAACCAATGAACCTTGGAAGAAGATCAATGCAGGAAGATTTGAATATCACAAGAAAAAGGCCTATAGTCAAGGATACTCTTAGGCTTGGAGAAATGAAGTTGATAGGAGAAGTGTTGGAAGTTCCAACAGCTTAGTCAAGTGATGGACATGAAACCATGTTGGTCACATTGCTGCTTATTGTTGTACGATGAGGTGTTATAGTTGTAGTGGGATTGGGCACACAGCTCAAGATTGTTGTGTTGGAGACATTTACCACCATACACACTCATTTTGGTCAATTTGGCCTAGTTAAACCACTATCCTAAGTTTTATTGACTTAATTGACATCAAAGGAGCACTGTATGACATCAGCATGAACACACCCATGCCTACCTTCAGTCAAGGAGGCTAACTAAACCTTCTCCTTCATTCGGGGAGGCTAACTTGAGCACCCTGGGGGTGATCTGAGTGTCATAAATGCACTTAATTGATAACTCATGGTTCCAATCAGTTGAACAGAGTAGTGAAGGTGCCTCATTTCATTAAATTGATTATTTAATTAATATTTAATGAACTGGAGTCAACAGGGGCGCCTCCAACCACTTCTGATGGTCAGTTACACTTCAGTTAACCTCATCGGGGTTCATTGGAGTAATTGATGCACTACCACTTGTTGGTTGGCTTGCAGTGACATGTGTCTGAGCTACTTTCAGTTAGACTGAGTCATTTATTGCACTTTGACTTCAATTAGGAATTAGTTAAGTCAATTAGGGTTTTGATCAGTGGTTAACTTGAGTGTTTACTGTGGCTTACATTTAGTTAAGCTAGACTCACTCATTCAATTCGAATGACCTCCTTGGGAATTCAAATTGTCTTGGAATTCATGCATCTAGCATGATCATTGTATTGTATCATCATTCTTTCATTTGATTATACAGAGCTGCTACTTCCATTGCAGCACCATTTTTCCAATTTTATGCATATTTGTCTGTATTCTTTGTGAGACTGTGTTTTCAGTTCCTAGACCACTATGACAAATTAATATGGTATCAGAGCTCATGGTGGGATGAAGCTCAGATCTCTCAAAAACAAGGTTTTTGACAAATCTTGCATGAAAAATTGAGCAAAGCTAAAAAATTCTAGCACTGTAGCAGAAGCCAAGGCTTACCACTTAATACCCCAAGTAAGGAAATTGTTGGTCAAGCTTGCTTGATCAACTATGCTGGGTGTGATGAAAGCCTAAAATGTATAGGTTGTCTGAACTTAAAGTGCCCCTTTTGTTGTGACTTCCAGGGTTTTAGCATGTGAAAGCATTCTCTCCAGCAGTTTTAGATGGCTTCTTCCATAGAACTCTTGACTCCATTCAATTTGCACTCATGGAAAGGAGACATGGAGATCCAGCTACATGCCAGAGGACTCTATAGGGTCACTATGGACACTGAAGAAGAGCCTGCTTCTATGACAGACAAAGCTATATTCTTGAACAAGAAACATGAAGCATTTGGATTCTTGTGCCTCTTTGTTTCCCGAGATATTCTTTTCCATCTCTCAGGATTGAAGACTCCAAAGGAAATATGGGACAAATTGGAAACCCTGTATGGAAATCAGGATAATTTGAGAGTATACCAGCGTGAGAATGAGTTAATGTCTCTCCAGCCTTCCAATTTCGAGACCTTAAATGATTTTTTCACAAAGTTCAAGGACATTGTCTTACTGCTGAAGCAATGTAAGGGGGAGAAGGAGGATGATCATCTCATCCTCACCATACTCTCCAAACTTGGAGTTGATTATTCAGTTTTTGTCTCTACATTTCATGCGGGGAAGCTCACAACTCCTGGATGGAATATGCCTTCACTCAATGCCTTCATTGAGTCCATACCAAGTGAACATGATAAGCTTGTCCAGATGGGGATCATCAAATCCTCCCGTGATCAAGCCCTCCATATCTAGGGGCCCAAAGATCTGAAGGGTAAAGGAAAGCAGTGGAAGAACCCAAAAACCAAATTCAAAGTTCTTAAGCCTAAAGTTGAAAACCAGCAGCATGAAGAGTCTTCTAGCTCAAAGAATAACAAAGGAAAAGTGCATCATGGAAAGGAAAAAGTTAAGTGTTCATACTATGGGAAGGGATTCCACCTTAAACATGCCTACATGAAAAAGAAACTTGATGAAGCTACCTCTCTCCTTGAGAGAAATCATATCAATCTTCTAGAAATATTTCGGAGGAGAGATCAGCAAAATCGGGAACCACAACATGAAAGAGGTCATGCCCTCATGGCAAGCACTTCAAAGTCCAAAGAACTCTTGATAGATTCTAGAGCTTCAAACCACATGATGGCTGAAAGAGACTCCTTCTCATCTTTGGAGACCGGAAAATATATTCCCATCCACATGGGAGATGACTTCACCATCATTTCCGAAGGACAAGGTACTATTGATCTTGAACATGGCTACGTTTCAAATGTTCTATACATACCATCTCTCGCATCAAACCTCCTTAGTGTTTATCAAATGACACATATGGGAGTGCCCAAGAGAGTATCCTTCAGCCCGGATGATGTAGAGATCACAAAACTTGCATCCAGGAAACTTGTTACAAAAGGCCTTGCAAACCATCATGAAAAATCCTACGAGTTCTCCATTTTGTGGCGGATGCAAAGCCCACCGCATTGCTGACTCATGGAAATGAAGTTAGTAGAATGTGGCATGAGAGGTTCGGCCATATGAACTTCAAATACTTGCAGCAATTACAGAAAAATTCTATAGTTGAAGGCCTCCCGGTCATCAAGTCAACCACTAGAATTTGCAAGGGCTGTGTTGTTGGAAAGCACCCTGAGCATAAGTTCGATTAGGGGAAGGAAAGTCGAGCATCATGCATCTTGGTACTGATACATTATGATATCAGTGGTCCCATGCCTATCACATCCATGAATGGATCAAGGTATCTTTTGACTTTCATTGATGATTTTTCTAGGTACACATGGGTCTTCTTTATCCATTAGAGGAAATTTCAATTTAAAATGGGCCTTCCAAAAATAATACAAATTCCATGTCATCATGTATTAGCCAATCAAAATTCTTTAAAATTAAAAAAGGGAGCACCTCTTAATTTTTTTTTTAATATAAATTTGGGGATAGGCATCATAAAAAAAACTACCTTTTTTGTTCGTATTTTTGACATATATCCCTATTTTTTTACTCAAATTTTGATAGAGAGAGCTCAATTGATGCAGAATTAAATTATACATCCAACGAGTACCCACTCGGCATACTTTTGATGGGCCTCGCTACACCAAAAACAAGAAATACCTGAAAAAAATGTGTCATCACGGTTTTTTCAGGTATTTCTTGTTTTTGGGGTAGCGGGGCCCATAAAAAGTATGCTGAGTGGGTACTCGCTGGATGCGTAATTTAATTCTGCATCCAACAAGCTCTCCCGATCAAAATTTGAGTAAAAAAACAGGGAGATATGTCGAAAATACGAACAAAAAAGTAGTTTTTTCTTTTCTTCCTCCAAAATTAATAAATATTATTTTATTATTTTAACTATTATTTTATTAATTTTCCTTAAGAGGCCCATTTTGAGTTGAAATTTCCTCTAATGAAAAAGAAGTCTGAAGTCTGTGAAAAATTCACTGAAATGAAGGCCTTGATTTAGAATGGATTTGGCCAAAACATCAAGATATTGAGATCTGAAAATGGCGGGGAGTATGTCAGTAATGAGTTGTTGCACATATGTTTCCAAAGTGGTATTCAGGTCCAGCATTCAGTTCCCTACACCCCCTAATAGAACGGTGTAGTGGAGAGGAAGAATCAGTCTCTCAAGGAGATGACCACCTGTATGTTGGAATCAAAGAAGTTGGCTGCAAATTTGTGGGCTGAAGCCATGCATGCTGCAACATATATTTAGAATAGAGTGCCACACTCATCCGTGAAAGGGAATACCCCTTTCGAATCATACTTCGGACACAAGCTGGATGTGTCGAATCTGCGGGTGTTTGGGTCCACTGCATGGACCCGAATTCCACTTGATAAAAGGAGGGCTTTGCAACCACAAAGAATAGAATTTATGTTTATTGGGTATCCTAATAAATCAAAAGTTTTCAAGCTGCTAGATATCAAAACAAATAGATCATCATCGAAAAGAGTGTCAAGTTCGATGAGCCTCTTCAGGAGGTGGAACTGGTGAAGGAGAAAACTGCTAAATTTCCTTCCTATTCTACTGAATATTTGGATGATGAAAATTGGGGGTGATGACCTTGATTTGGATCCTTTTATTTATGATATCAGTGTACAACAAACATCAGAACCTGAAGTACAAAATCATCTCCCAACTTGGGCTCGACAGACACTCTCCTCCACAGGAGATAACATTGGAAATCTGGATGATCCAAGGAGAACCCGGTCTGATTTCCAAAGAGCAGGTATTGCACTCTCTTGTCCTGGTTATTTGATCCTTGAATCTTGTTATTTGATGATAACTTTAGACCCTAACTCTTACTACCATGCTCGGAAGGATATGAGATGGCAAGTTGCCATGGATGAAGAGATGAATTCTCTTTAGAAAAACACAACTTGGGAGCTAGTTTCTCTTCCTTCAGGAAGGAAATTGGTTCAATGCAAGTGGGTGTTTTAGAATAAGGTTTCTGTAGATGGAAGCACCTACAAATATAAGGCAAGGATGGTGGCAAAATGTTTCTCCTAGGTCCAAGGTGTGGAATACCATGAGACTTTTGCACCGGTTGCAAAAATGGACTCCATCTGCCTAGTTTTGGCAATTTCAGCATCTAAGCATTGGGAAGTGCATCATGTGGATGTTAAGTCAGCCTTTCTACATGGAGATATTCATGAGGAGATATACATGAAGCATCCTAAGGTCTACATTTTTTATCCATCTTTGGTTTACAAGCTAAAGAAGTCACTATATGGGTTAAAATAGGCCCCAAGAGAGTGGTATTCCAAGATGGATGCCTTTCTTCTCTCGTAAAACTTCCGAAGATGTAGATCAGATCCAAATGTGTATATGCAGTAGTATGATGGTAATTTGATTATTATTGTTTTATATGTTGATGACTTACTGATCACATGTAGCACATTTGCTTCTATTTTAGTCATCAAAACTTCTCTCCATAATGCATTTGAAATGAGCGATTTGGGGCTCTTAAAACAATTTTTGGGGCTCAAAATTGAGCAAACTTCTGATGGGATAATGGTCACTCAGTACAAATACATATCATACCTTTTATTCAATTTTAACATGGCTGAATGTAGATCTGCTCCATTCCCTTTCCTTTCAGGGATCAGCCTCGAAGAAGGAAAAAGCACACCTCCTATGGACTGCACTATTTATCGACAACTGATTGGTATCTTGTTGTACTTGAATCATTCTCAGCATGATATATGTTATGCCATGAATGATGTATCAAGATACATGGAGAAGCCCCATGATATTCATTGGAAGGTATCCAAGAGGATCCTCCAGTACATTCAGGGAACCAGGACCTACGACATTCACTATGCTGCAGACTCCGAGCTAGAGCTGGTTGGATACACAGATTTTGATTGGGTGGGTCATTCTATTGATTGGAAGTCAACTTCCGGATATGTATTCATGTTTTGTGGTGGCCCCATTTGCTGGTCTAGAAAAAAGCAGGCTTCCATAACATTGTCTTCGGTAGAGGCCGAGTATCGAGGAGCGGGGAATGCTTGCATCCAAGCTGTTTGGTTGCAAGGCATTCTTTCAAAGTTTGATCTTGGTAGTACTTTGTCCATTATCCTCTTTTGTGACAATCAAAGTGCTATTAAGATATCCACAGATCTAGTTACCAGGTAGAGGACCAAGCATGTAGAGATACACATGCACTATATGAGGGAGCTAGTGCATGACATGACCATCATTCTGCAATACTTCCCGACTGATGAGTAGATTGAAGACATCTTCACCAAGAGATTTTTAGAAAATAATTTCACTTACCTCCATTCACTATTGGGGGTGAGTTAATCAGGGTGATCCAACTACTTTCAGTTTTCAGCTTGAGTGGGGGTTTCTTCCACTGGGTTTTCCCTCTTTTCCTCACTTAGTTTGTTTTGAGCATTGTTTGAGTTTCAGTATTGTATAGGGTGACCTATGGCCTTTGTTGTCGGGGCCCTAGCATTCTTATGCACTTTATGTTTTCTACTTCTCCTGAGCATAGCTTAAGGGGGTGTGTTGGAGACATTTACCACCATACACACTCATTTTGGTCAATTTGGCCTATTTAAACCACTATCCTAAGTTTTATTGACTTAATTGACATCAGAGGAGCATTGTATGACATCAGCATGAGCACACCCATACCTACCTTAAGTCAAGGAGGATAACTAAGCCTTCTCCTTCATTCGAGGAGGCTAACTAGAGCACTTCGGGGGTGATCTGAGTGTCATAAATGCACTTAATTGATAAATAATAGTTACAATCAGTTAAACAGAGTAGTGAAGGCACCTCCTTTCATTAAATTGATTATTTAATTAATATTTAATGAACTGAAGTCAAT
>LPNX010924243.1:5625-52174 GCA_001517045.1 Pseudotsuga menziesii | reverse complement strand
TCTCTTCAAGAATTTTTCTTTTTTTCCAATTTAAGGTTGATTTTAAAGTTTTGTTAAACAACAATATAGAATGTTTAGTCCATGGCTCTATTTTTTACCCTAAAAAAAAAAAACCGTGTATACTGGTATCAACACTTTTCTATTTGGGGGGTGTTTTTGGTGTTTTTTTTGCAAAAATCATCGTTTTTATGGGTAGAGTTCTCGTTCATAGGATATAGTTCTCGTTTCATAGTATAAGTGGTTAAGGATGGAGGATGAACTCAAAGGATAAAGGATGGTTACTAAAGGTCCTAGGATCATGCATATTGACATGGGGAGAAATGATCAGTAATTTCAGATGCAGATATGTGTACACCCTTTTCCATTGATTCCAGGGGAGCATGCTCATAGGGGGAGCATGAGTTGTTGTCATCAATGACAAAGGGGGATATTGTTGATAAAATTGCATTGATACCAACATGTACTTGCAATGGCCCCAAAGGTTGTCATTGATGCCACCAAGTCTCACTTGCAGTGCCTTGAAGCACCTTGTACCCAGTTTACAAGGTCCTTGTACAAATAAGGTTGGATCTTGTAGCCACCACCTTGATGAAGATGTTGAAGACCCTGCCAATGGTGTTGAAGACTTTGGATGTGGTGTTGAAGCCTTTGTGGATGATGGTGAATCCCTATATGGGTTGGAGAAGAATTAATGACCCATTCTATGGCCATTCATGCTGTGATGGTGTCATGGTACCCCAATATAAGGTCTAGAAGCCCCACAAGTGATGTCATGATAGATCTTGACCCTTAGAGGTATCTTGCTGTGGTTGAATAAACCCATGAAGCCACTTGCTTGATGAAGAATCCCCGGAGAATACCTCGGACCCACATTTGATGGCTTAATGGTCCTTAAAGGTGATGACATGGTCATTAATGACTTGATGAAGACTTAAAACCTTTGATGAAGATATTGATGCCCGTGTAGCCATTGTTGGGGTCATGGAACCCTTGGAGATGGTCGTTATGCATGAGAAGGTTTGGCACCCACATAAATGGCAGCATGATGACCCTTAGAAATTATATGATCATTGATGGTGCATTTGGAAATCATTTGGGTCTTGGAATCCATACATATGGTGGTTTTCAAGCCCATGATTGTTGGATCATTTGATATGACGGAATCTTTGTTCATGATTCCCTCATCACTTGGAAATGGAGTCCTATGTGATGGGCTTGAATTCCATGGAAAGTATATTGTTTAAATATTATATGATATCTTTTGTAACACCTCAGTTTTGACCCCATGGTATTAAATTGCATATGATATAAATATTGTATTAAATCATGGTGTGGAACCCAAGGCAAAGGCCCCACCATGGATTTAGTGTTTTATGTTTCAGCGATTAAAATCAATGCCAATGGTTTATGTCCTAGCCAGGTACAATGTGTTTTGAGGCATCATGTAAAATGCAAATTAATAAAAATACCATGACTAGCTACACACCACAACGTTAAAGAGATGGGGGTATGATTTCACAAGGAATAGGGAGGGAGAATTATTCAACCTTGAGCCAATGGGGAAAATCCAAATGTCTAAGGTAAAACCCATAGAGTGGTCAACTAACCTTTTTGTCTTTTGTGTCCAGTCATCTCTAAGTTGGTGGAGAAAGTTATTTCCTTGGGATGGGAAAGGTATGGAGGTCAAGTTCGAACTTTTGACACCACCCATTTTTGGAAAGTGTGTTTTGACTTGTGAGGAAAGTAAAATCTTGGGAAGGCATGCCCAAGCCATTATGCACCCATGCCTATCATTTCCTCACCCATTCCTTCATGTGGAGGATCTCTCATGTAGCAGGAAGATGAGGGAGCTCTCTCCCTCACATTTGGAGGTCGTTTTCTCCATTTCGGCATGCCCATAAATTGGTTTGGGGTCTTGCTGCGTGAATATGCAGTAAGGATGGATGACTTGGGGGTTTCTAAGGGACGCGTTTGGTCCTCCTCATGTAGCAGGAGATTGCTGAGTAATTACCTCCATGGTTTCTTGTTGTTTTTCTATTTTTGCATAACCATATTTTCATTTGTGGAGTTGTGCAACGAATGTGGAAAGGAGACCCATGATTTGGGCATGGATGGAGGTTGTTTTAGCCTCTATGTTGCCCATAAATGTTTGGGAGATCATATTTTTCCCAATTTTGCCGGTTGTTCTTGGTTGCAAACCCATTTTTGGTTTGTTGTGTGTTTTCCCTCACATGGGCAACCGTTTTCTTCAATTTCCCCAGGATGAGAATCCATTTTTGTAAAGATCAATGGGTGGGTTCCCTCCTCCATGATTTGGATGCATTTCCCCTTTTGTTTCCAAGCTGGAAATCATTTTTTGGTAATGTCCAGTGAGTGGAAGAAGAGACCCATGATTTCTTAGGTGTTGATGAATTCGTTTTTGGCCACGTTAGGGCCAAAACATCCCCGAAAATAAAAATTAATGTTAGAGGGTTGTTTTACCCTTGTTTCCTTTTTCGTTTTGGTTCCCCAGAACGTTCTATTCATATCCAACGGTGGTGTATGCCTGTTTTTTATTAAATGGGTTGATGGAGTTTGATTCAAGTGTGGCTTGGATGGTGTTGGAGGAGCTAGTTGATGAGCTGACTAATTGAATAGCCGACTAATTAGAGATTAGGTTAGCCACATAGAGTTGTGTCAGTTGACCGAACCGACAGGTAGTTATTTGTAACTATTTGTAATCATATATATTAGGCTGTTGAGCCAGATGAGAACTTGGTTCAGTTTTGTATATGTATGGACCCTCATGTTATAATATAATCTGTTACTTCCTTATCTATTCTTGTCTCTTGTGTCTGTTATGTTTATATGTTTCGATGTGTATTATTGGTAACCCTCTGTGATCCGTGAGATTACAACATTGGTTTCGTTGCTGATAGTACATATATGGATGTAATGAACATAAGCATATGATATCAGAATAGGAGATTAATATTGGTGGGAGCATAAGATAGAAAATTATTTGTAGAACTACACAAGGAGAAACAGATTGACCATTTCTCAAGCGAATGCCTAGAATCGGTACCTCATCATTTGAAAAAACTTCTGGATGAAAAAGATGGAAGCAACTAAGGACCAAGAGCTACTGGAGAAACTGATTCAAGGTGGATGAAAAAACTTGTTGGAGTGATTTGAGAAGATCACAGATGAATTATGTGAGGAACAAGCTGTGGAAGAAAGAGTTTCGGTCGAAAGCATTGAGAAAAGGTTTTATACAGACCTCACCGAGTAGTTTCTTTGCTCCTTACCGATCCTTTTGTTCAAATTCCTAATAGAGAAGGGAGTGGGCCATATTGTAGAATCTCATCCATCACTACGTGAACCGCCACCAAATTCTAACTGGGCAGAGAAACAGAAGAGGTGGGAATAATTCATTGTCGAAAGGGAGTGGGAGTACTTACTAAGCAAATAAACAAAACTATCTGAGCTTTCTAAAGTGTCGGGTAGGATATGGGGGGGTCACTGGTCATGTGTCAGGGGTAAATAAAAAAGGATTCTAGTCGACTGAAGAAATTACCATCACCAGCAATGAAAAGTCAACCTAAAAAGGAAATCAAACGAACAGTGACACATAAAGGTGCGTCGAATTTACATAGAATAGAAAGAGAGAAGAGGGTGAAAAGAAGGGAAGAAAGAAGAGAACATGCTATAGCACTGCAAAGAGGGATGAATACTAGGGTGACAGACCAAGAAAGAAATCCACCAGAGTTGGGTCATGACCGATAGGAAGAAGGCATAGATGAAGATGCATCACCCATGGAAGAAGACTTATGGATAAAGCAACGAGAAGCTCTCCAACTATAAATTACCCAGGAGGTAAGACCTCTCTCTCTAGTGGATCCGAGTACCCGAATACAAGCCATTGTCGAATAAGACATGCGACTAAGAGATGGTGAGTTCGGTATATGGAGCCGACTAGATGACAAGGTAAACGATGATAATCATCTAGTAATTCATCGACTAGATGAAGGAAATTGGGTAACACTTTAGGCGTACCCTTATAACTGAAGTATCCACTTACTCTACCCAACACATGAAGGAGCACCACCCTTGCTAAACATAGCTTTGCAAAATTCAGATAAGTTGTACCTACAGATAAATCAGTGGATTTGGACGTCGATAGGAGAAGTTGACCCGAACTGACTACTTGCCGAAGAAGAAACGACAAACAAAATGATCGATGGGAACAAAAGTTTTGTCGACAATAGTTGTGGACAGTGAGACAAACAAAACATCCCACTACCCCCACCACCACCCCCACCACCGTCACCTCCTGAAGGAGACAACGATAGCGATACTGACATGGGTCATGGGTCAACACATATCCCTCTATATGAGGGTGACGAAGACCCTAGATGACATTGGCTCATCTGCGAGTCAATATGGGAATCAAATCAATTTACGGTCGAAGAGCGATAGATGACATAGTTTGCTAGTGCTTTACGAAAAAGAGAAATAACTTGGTATATGACCTATATCCAGAGAACTCCCCAAGCATCCAAAGCAGACATTAAAGCACAATTCTTGTCTTTCTTTAAAACCCCAGATGCAAAACATTTGACATCTAAAAAGATGAAAACAACATGTTAGAAACCAGCAAAGTCTGTCCGAGAATATGACAAACGATGGAAAGACCTACTCAGCCAGATAGACTATGTATTTGACGAACAATTATTAATTCAATGGTTTCTTGTAGGTCTATCACAGAAATTTCGACGGCACATAAGCTTGGAGTCATTTAAAACATATGAAGACACACTTACCAAAGATCTGCAAGTAGAGAAGGATGAAGATTTCCCATCATATCCCATTGATACTAGACTGGAAGAACAACTAGAAAACATGCAAAAATATTTGAAAGAGCTGAACCTCAAGAATCAGGATATCTGGTGCACAAAATTCTCCATGACCGGATACACTAAAGATAGCTGTCGATAAGAGATTAGTCAACAGGATGTTTGGTTTGTTCAGACGAAATGCTTCTGCGACATTTTCCAGGAACATGGAGAACATACAATGAAATATTGTCCATATAACATGAAAAATTCCAAGCCTCTTGGTGCATAATCTATGAGGTAAGAAGTCACGCTACGGGCATATACCACCTAAATTTAAAGAATCAAAAAAATTACCAAGCAGTCTACCAAATGAATGCAGTCGCATAGAATAATGATAACACCTAGAGAAAAAATGATCAAAACAAGACAAATAATCAAAGCTATGAAGGCCATTGATATGAGCACCAGTTTGACAACCATCATGGAGGATATGGAGGTCGAGGACGATTTTATAGAAATCAAGACAATCGACCACGACGACCCATCTAGTGCTTTACATGCTACAAAGAAGGCCATCGCTACGCAGACTATCCATACAAGGATAGAACTGATATAAATTTTTGTATTGGCTATGGTGTGGGAGATCACTCATTAGAGGATTGTCCCACCATGCTCGACAATATAAATAAAAAGAAAAATGTTAATGTCTTGTTGTGTGTTCAAAAACATGATGTAATGAATACAAAGAACCTGCACATAGTAACTTGACAAGGGACAAAAATTGGAAATGATAATCCATGTATAAGTAAAATTAAAGAAAAGAATAATTATCCTAACCCGACTAAACAAAAACAATTATATAATGATGTGATGAATATGTTTAAAGAATTTGCTAGGCAGGAAGAAGTCGATGACAGTCGACAAAACACAATTAAAGCATTAATACGCTTAGTACAGGATGATAAATCGGTATCTCAATTCATTGAATTATTGTATAATATGAATCACAATAATAATACAGAAAAAAAAACCAAAAACATATGCAGTCTAAACCAAAAATACAAGAGCGATGCCGACCCACTTGTCGATCTTGAAATCGAAGGATACCATGTTCGACAAGTTGTACTCGACTTTGGTTCAAAAGTAAATATTATGACTCGTGACACTTGGGAATAGTTGGGTAGATCTCAAATATATGAGTCAGGAATATACCTCAAGTTAGCCGACCAAGGACTGATCGAACCTATTGGGGTTTGGAGAAATGTCGATATGACAATAAAAGGAATATCGACTAAAGTTGACTTTGAAATTATCGACCCTAAAGAAGGATCCAGCTCCTTCCCAGCCTTGGTAGGTCAACCATGGGGAAGAAAAATGAAAGCATCGATATCTATAGACAAAGAAAGGATAAAATTAAAAAGGAAATAGAAAGAAAGTCATAGTCCCTATTCATCCTTCCCAAGGAGAACCTTGGACAGAACCCATTGATGAAGAAGTCAAAATTCGACAATTATACCAAATTCAAAATAACGAAGACTACACTGAACCCAATATCTATGGTGAACTTCACTTAGGCAACCAAGACTCAGTGGGATATAATTTGGATGTAGAATTATACAATTGGGAAGTCAAAAAATATGATACCCAAGCAAGAGGTTGTTGGACCATTCAAACTATAGAGAAAAAACTAGTCCATCAATGTTTCTCAGTATCCATCATTCCAAAAATATTCGAGAAGAAAATCAGGGAATACCCTACCTTAACCCCAACAAAAATAAGTACCAGACAAATCCAAGGTATAAAGAAAGAGAATCCCCAGTTCTGCATATAGAACAAGTCTCTAGAAACATAGGTGAACATGGACGATTACAAAGCCTGGTAGAAACCTTTACAGGAAAAGCTGCTCGATGGTGGGATACCCATTAATCAATATTGTAGACTTGGACACCAGCTTCAAATTACTTCGTAGAAGGATTTGAAGGAAGGAAGCTAACCATATAGGCACAAATACCTGTCTTATTCCAAGGGAAAGACCCATAGGAGCACATAAGAACATGTAGAAGATAATGGAGAAGACTTGGTTATAAAGATGAACATACATGGGCACACCTGTTTCCCTCGATGCTAGCTGACTTACCAAATAAATGGTATAAAATGGAAGAGGCATGAGGTGAAACATTTCAATGGAATGAACTTAGAGAGAACTTAACTAAGGACTTCAGTTTCATACCGCAAAACAAAAAAGTTAGTCAGAACTGCAAAGCAGATAAAAACATTCATAGAACTGACCAGAAACAACAGTCTGATACAAAACTATGATCCACCAACAATACCATGCAATAACATACAAACCATTATAATACCATAGCTGACAAGACTGAAAATGGAAAATGAAAATCCGGAAGGGAAAATATTTCGATGGAAATCATATCACGCAGAAACAACAATACCAATTTGCACAGTACTTAAAGTCGACACAACCAACAAAGAAGATACCAACTGAATGACCGCAGCAGAATTCCCTGCAACATTCTCACAATTCAAAGAAGAGAGTCAACCAATCAATGAATCCAAAGCACCAGAATGGTTGGATGCCAGAGTTAAAAATAAAGAGTTTGACATATCAAATGATGAATGACCAAAAATGGAAAAAATTGGCGATTATTGGAGCGAGGAGAAAAAGACCGAAATAGTAAACCTACTGAAAGAATTCCAGGATGGATTTTCTAGAGACTATAAAGATCTCAAAGGGATATTCCATGAAATGGGTGAAATGAAGATCAACATCAAGCCTGATGCCCGACCTGTAAAGAAAAGGTCATACAAATTAGCTCACAAATACAAAGAGATAGTCAAGAAAGAGATCGATAATATGCTCACAGCAATAATTATCTACCCTATCGATCAGTTCAAATGGGAAATCTGTATGGTCATCTAACCAAAGAAACAAGACACGATGAAACTGAGGATCTGTGTTGATTTCAGAGAATTAAACAAATTCACTCTAACAGACCCATTCCCAACACCATACGCAGATGAAATCTTAAATGAAGTTGCAGGACATGAATGCTACTTGTTTACAGACAGATTCTCAGGGTATAACCAAGTACCAATAGCCAAAGAAGATAAAAAAAGATGACATTCGTATGTGAATTCAGCTCATTCACCTACAAAGTTATGCCTTTTGGTCTAAAAAATGAACTTGCAGTATTTTCGAGAATCGTTGTCAAAACATTTCAAGAATATATCTACAAAAAATGATCGTATATTTTGATGATTGGATGATGTAATCCATGTTGAAAGATCATTGTAAATGGATAAGGATCATGCTAGAATGATGTCAATAAATTCAGTTATCTCTCAACATAAGGAAATGCATCTTCTTAACCCCTATAGGAATACTACTAGGGAACATCGTATGCAAAGAAGGGATCAAGGTTGACTTTGCAAAGATAAATATTATCCTCGACTTAAAACCACCAGTGAATCCAAAATAGGTTAGGGTATTACTGGTGCACATGGGATATTATACAAAATTTATTGGATACTACTCATATATGACCTATCTATTAGAAGAACTATTAAGAGAAGATCAGGAGTTCGACTGGATAGATGAATGTAATATATGATTTGACACATTAAAAAGGAAACTAGTCGAGGCACCTATCCTCAGATTCCTGAATTGGTTGATCAAATTCCATGTACATATCGATGCATCATGCCTAGCATCACAACCTTAATTATCGACATCCAAAAAGTACTACAAAATTGGACAGAGTTTTAGCACCAACTGGACATTACAACAAAAGCCATTGTAGAAGTATGTGTGTAGAAATGACCAACCATCCGATTACATAGTCCATGAAACAAACCATAATAGAAGTAACCACATCAAACAATACAATGTTGAGTACCTCCCCTGTTTCTTCAGGATGAAGAAAAATTTTGTTCCTGGGGAAGATGTTAGAGGAGCTAGTCGGTGAGCCGACTAGTCGAATAGCTGACTAATTAGAGATTAGGTCGGCCGCATAGAGTCATGTCGATTGACTGAATCGACAGGTAGTTATTTGTAACTATTTGTAATCATATATATTGGGCTGTTGATCCAGATGAGAACTTGGTTCAGTTTTGTATATGTATGCACCCGCATGTTATAATATAATCTATTAATTCCTTATCTATTCTTGTCTATTGTGTCTGTTATGTTTATATATTTCTATGTATATTATTGGTAACCCTCTATGATCCATGAGATTGCAACAGCTGGAAAAGTATTAGGAACCCATGTATTGTTGGCTAGTTGCCTTATCAGTCTGTGAAACCCAACGGTGTGTTGGTTTGATTGTGGATGTTTTGGTTTTTGGGCTATGTGTGAGCCTGTTATTTCCCTAGTGCCTTCTGGAATCATACCCAGCTCGGGGGTGGTAGTGATGTTGAGATATTGATGAGCACACAGGCCTATGGTTGGGTGGAACGTTGCAGCGACGTAGATAGTTGCAGGCCAACTTCATTTCTAGATAAGTATTCTTGTGTATTTAATCTCTTCAATGAATTGTTTATGAATTAGAATGAACATGATGAATGCATGAATGAAATAAATATGTTTTCTTCCACTATAGATTGCATCATGCATCTATGCATGATTTTATATTAATGCATTTCATTTTTATGCTTATGATCATGTGGCTAGATTTCCCAGTTTGATAGCAGCAGCGTGTTGGTCCCATCCTATCCATCGTCGGTATGAGGGGTGGGGACGTGACATATTTGAAAGAGTCCTTGAAACCATTGCATGTGGTTCCTTGAGTCTTGAACCCACACAGTTGGTAGCTTATTGATGGTGATGGATGTCCCTCTTTGTGGTTATATGGATATTGGGATGCATATGGAGATAGATCCCATGGACATTCCTTGATATGTTGAAGAATACTTTGAAACTCTTGTAGTTGGTGGTATGGTATTTGGCACCCTCATGTGTGGGGTATTTAATGTCCTCAATATATTGAATAATTTAATGGTATTATACCCATAATTTTCAAATAAAACCATCATAGGAATATATTCCTCATCAGTCCATTTCTTTTGATATGTGGAGCATCTTCTAACTCCTTATGGTTGAAGAGATATGAATTTTTGAAGTTGGTGCACCCCACCTTTTTGGGTTAGCCAAACAAACAAAACAGAATTGAATTATTTGTAATTTTGAAATTGCATGTTGGACCAGTTTGAGGTACTAAATTTCCTCCACAACCTATATAAATAGATTATCAAAAATTTGATTTTTTCATCATCAATTCTCTCATTATTTTTGCAACTCTTGGAGAAAAGTGAAAAACTTTGTGGAGGATAAATTTATGGGCATCTTCACTAAAATTGGCATAAATTTCTCACACAGAATCATAATTACAAAATTATTGTCTCATGGGAAAGCTTGTTATAAGAGATATGTGGTGACATGGTTTAGAGCCTATTTTGTTTTTTCTATTGTTTCTTCATCTTGTGATCTTTGAAAAGTGTGATGATGCTCTCCTATGCACTATGATGTGTACTTGATGATGATGATGCATAAACGATGCACATTGATATGATGATGATGAATATTTGATGATGAGGATGCATACCCTATGAAGATGATGCATACCTATGATGATGATGATGCATGACGATGCATTCCTTATGATTAGTGAAAGAAGAGTAGAAATACTTGTTCAGTAATTGTGTATGATGAGGTGTACAATGATGTGTACATGAGTATATTGACCAGCTTGACCAACAGTATTAATGAGAAAAAATGAATTACCAGAAGTGATGAGAAAATTTGATGTCAAGAGATACTTGAGTAACAGTGATGACCAATAGCGTTGAGCAACAATGATGAGTAGATTGACTAGAGATTGATGAGAAGATGAGTAGTGTTGACCAGCAGAGTGATGAGAAGAGATTGTTGTGAAGAGCATAGGTTGGTTGTGAAACAAATCCATATGATTGCTTGCAAGAATAATATTGCACTTGAGGATTGGACTCCTCAAACTCTTCTTAGTTGGAGTTGATAAAACCAGCTTGGTTTTTGTTATGATATTTGGTGCTCTTTTCATCAGTCGGTGTTTATTGTAATCGAGAAGATTGTTGTATTCCATGTACAATAAATAAAGATCAAAATTCCATATATTCTTGTGTCTCTTTTGATGTTATGTTTATGATTATGACTCACGGTTGATTCAACTGAAGAATATGATTATGTGATTAATGATTGATATAATTTGATTTATTAAAAGAAAGTAAAAATGTTTAAATTGCTCACACATTGATTCGCCCCCCTCTTAGTGTCACCATTGTGTCCAACAATTACTGCAATGATATCACCTGCTCATGCACAAAGCTCTGAATATAGTGCATGTGTATCTCAATGTGCTTGGTCCTCTGTCTATTTATTGGATCGATGTATATATTTATTTCACTTTGATCGTCACACCAAATGACAGTAGGTGAACCAAGTGAAAAACTAAGTTATCCAAGAATTCCTTACAACCACACACTTTGTGTAGTTGCATTCACTACTCCTTTGTACTTGGCCTCAACTGATGAAATGGATATTGTGTGTTTTTTCTTACTTGACCAACACATGGTACCATGTGCAAGCATGAAGACATAACCTGAAGTGAATTTTTTGTCAATGGAATATCCAACCCAATCAAACTAAGTAAATCCAACTAGTTCTAGTAGAGAAATAACAACATAGTGTACCTTGAAGTGTTTGCTTCCTTGCACATAATGAAAGATATTTTTTGCATCATTCCAATGGATCTCAGGATGCTCATTCATATATATTGTGACAACAAAAAAAGAATAATCCAAATCAAGTCGGGAGTGTGTAAGATACATCAAGCTCCCAACTAGTTACCTATACAATCAGATGTCCACAAGTGGAGATGAACCAAATTCACCTAGTTTCACTCCCAAAAGGAATGGACACTTGGATGCGTTATCTTAGCACTCAGAATTTTCTTCTATTGTATCAAGGAAACTCCACGTGTTGAGTATATAGTTATCATTGATGTCAAAGGTGTTCATGAATGACAAAGGAATAACCAGTGGATATGGTGGCATACTGAATTTTGTAGGTATCCAGAGTAACAAAGGAATAACCCTGTTACAAGTTGCAGGTTTCAAGGTGAATGAAAAATAGATAACCCTATTATCAATTTGACCGACTAAAGATCGATCATTCAATGTTGTTTCTGAATGAATTGTCACAGAGGATTTCTGCAAAGAAATCATGCAGATCTGCAAATTCATGGTGAGATCTGAATTCAATCTAAAATCGACGACTGAGAAGCATCCCGCATGGAATCCAATGAATGGGGATCAGTTCTGCAAAATATAGGTGAGAGGATGAAGTTTTGCAAAATATCAGGATTAGACAACTAAGATTAGTTCCGCTAGAAGAGATCATCGGTGTGGAAGAAAAATGCAGAAAGAGAATTGTGTTTAAATATTCTATGGACCCACATCCCACAATCCACAATGCAGAAACAAAGTTGCGGAAGTCCAAAATAGGAAAGTGTGATTTCGCATCCCGCAATCCACAAGATCAATGGTCAAGAAAGACTCCATAAAAGATCGACGGTGCAGAAGAAAAATTGTGTATAGGAGATTGCAGAAATAAGCTTGTGGAGATTCAAAATGTTACATTTCCACATCCCACATCTCGCATCCCTCAATTTGGAAAGAGCGGACGACTGAAGTTAGTTCCACTCAAATAGATTGACGGTGCAAAAATAAGCTTGTGGAAAGAAGTTTGCAAAAAAAAAAATGGATAGTCGACATCCTACATTCCTCATCCCACAATCTGGAGATTGACGGTCATGAAAATTCCTGATGAAGATCGATGGTGGGGAATCATTGATGAGGTAATATTGGTGCGAAAAGGTGATTTTGAGGCAAAAATCGATGGTTAGATCGACGGTCTAGATTGAATTATAAATATGATCAATGAATCTAATTGAATCGGGAAGATGATCTCGTAGAAATGAGTTTGACAGCGCGGAAGCACTTGCAAACACTGGACAGAGGTGCGGAAATGGTTTCCAAGCTGCGGAAACGATCTCTGAGGTGGAGGATCAATGGAAGAGCGCGAAATGATGTTCTGAAAGGTGTGATATTCATATCTGAAAGGGAACAATAGTGAAAGGTGTGTTTGTTCAGTTTGAAGAGACGTGACTATTGAAAGAAGCTTAAACGTTGAGAAGTATTTAAGCAGCAGCCTGAGTAAGAAGGAAAATGTCTCTGCAGCTCGAATTGCATGATTAGAATCAGAGACTAGTGGGTGTGACATAATTCAGTGGGAGAGAAATCGTGAGAAACATATCAGGGTGGCAGGACGGTGCTAGGGTAGGCAACAGGCCTGCAGGGGGTTGTTGCCTCCTTTCAGTCATAGTTGATAAACCAGGGGGTCATAGCCTCCTTCCAATTGGCATTGGTAAATAGGGTGTTGTAGAATCCTTTCAGTTGTAGCTAATAAACCAGGGGGTCATAGCTTATTTCCAATTGGTATTGGTAAATAGGGTGTAATACCATCCTAATCTGTAGCTATAGGAAAAAATATTTGTAAATAACAATTTTGCAGTAATAGGATGTATTGGTGGTTTACCCTATTGGGATTCCACATTAAAATTGTGTTATGTGTATTCTTTTTTTTATGTGTTTCTAATGCTATATTTAAAAGTGGTTAAAATAGTAAAAAGATAACAATACTGATTCACGCCCCCCTCTCAGTATTGACCATTAAACCAACACCAGGGTAACTACAAACCTACTTTAGACTGTATTCTGACCTTATACAATCAAAGAGGGATCTCTTGATAGCCATATGGTTTTCACATTCAAAATATTCAACAATAACACTCAGAAGATCATATTTTTGATAACAACAAGTTTGTTTTTATAAAGGTTTGGTAAGACATACTTGAAAAATACCATTGGAAAATGGATTCAATAAATATATGCTTGTTTAAGCTGCAAGAGATTGATTTTTGAAAAGAACAATGACAGAGATAGGGTAGACACCATTTCCTCAGACATTAAGCATTGCAAGATGGTAGTAGATTAGGGAATACAGTCCATTAAAATAGATCATCTAAAAAGGATGAATTCTATAATAAATTTAGAAGAAAAGATTTAAATTTTTTGAATATGATAGACTAGTGCATCAAAGGATGAATTCTAGTTCACATTACTCTCATTCAAACACAAAAGAAAAAAACAAAATGGGGTGGAAACTGGAAATACAATCACTTAAGAAAGTTACTTACTAAGAAAACAATAGAACACGAATCTATGTGTTGAAGAGTTTTCAACTTTTTCTCTCAACAAATTTATTTACATCAGAAAATGAAACAATACCCAACATTTACAATGAAAAGTATTCTCTTCCCATGAGAGTCAAACCCTTTTTCTATGACTTACATATGAATATATAGAAAAAAATACTTCCCATTCCTCCTAAGAATAATTGAGTCATCCTAACCTCCACTTTCTAAAAACAAAAACTACTACTAAATGCTGACAACCACATAACTAATCACTACATTCTAGGAATCAGTTTGATAATAAATAACTAGAAATATGGAACCATCGCTTTGATAGGTTTCGAATGCCAAAAGATGATCTTGATGTTACCATATGACTCTAATTTCACACTCCTTTAGTTGATATCTAATACTCTGTATCCTTTAAATGTTGAGTTTTATAGCCTCCTTCCCCATGTTCATGTTTCTTAACTTTTTTGATTGCTTTACATTTTCTTAGGAATTAAAAATAATCTCATCCAAAACTGTATCTCCAGCCCAAACTATATTATGGAAAAAATAATCCATTTTTCAACTTCTGTTGGTTTTCTATCATCTATTTCTATCAAATAATCAAACAAACCAACATTGAACTCCTCAAGCATGTGAAGACGCAAGTTTTGTGGCAACTCTGAATTTAAGACAACAGATTTGATCCCAAACTGTTCAATAAAAAAATTCAACTTCAATATTCCTTTCAAGAACTTCTCCAACCAACTTTCTACTTAAACCCTTCAATCATGATTCACGACACTTCTAAACCAAACTAATCCCCAAAATAAAACCCATAAGCCTTTGAATTCATGTTGCAGTATTACCAAAATTAGAATAAAATATAATGTACAAGGAACAAGATAAAGCAATGTTGGTTGGACCTATCCATTCATGATATCCTCCAACAAAGGCATCAATGGAATGATTAACTTCACTCTTTGCATCAAGATAGTATTAAACCCTCTCTATCTAGCCTTCTCTCAACTTTTTGCAGTTAGTCTCCACAATCAAAGCATTCAATAAATTGTTGAGATTCAATAGAATAGAAAGTTGACGCCTCTTCCACAAAAGGTTTCTAAACAACATTCATGATAATCAGAAGGCCCCATATCTGTAATCATTTTTATAATATTATGCATCAAACCTCTATTGATGACTTCTCCTGTCCGTCCACAACATACAAATTCAAGAAGAGCATTCAGTAGCCTATCCTTAATTTTTGCAGCATGAACTATATTGTCTCTACACAGATTTAATCCAAGTTCATGGACAACTATTTTAATGGAGTTGGCAACATATATTATTTCTTAGTGGGAATTGTTATGTTTTGTGGGATCAAAATAGTCATCACACCTCCAGCAGTTTCCAGTCCAAGAGATAATGGAGTAACATCCAGAAGAAATATGTGTTGCACCTTCTCATTACCTTCTCCACTAAGAATTGCATCTTGGACTGTAGCACCATAAGAAACAACTTCATCAAGGTTAATACTCTTAAACAGTTCCTTCCTCTTGAATAAATCCTGCAAAAGTTGTCACACTTTAGGAATTTGGGTAGATCCTCCCACAAGCTCATCCTTCTCTTCCTCGATTTACAAGGTGGTTTCCATTGTTGAAATAGTTGACATCGATTCATTATGAATCTGCTTTATTCTCTCTCATATATTATTTGTATTTTCCTTACCATTGAGAATTTCCCCATTGATCTTATAATGATGCTCTGGTTTTAAAATCCCATTATGCTTACATCATATATCCAAAATATCTACTTCACATGAAATTCCCCTGCCAAACTCAATTTCAAATTATGCAGTTTTGAATAGAGGATCCATCTTGTTCTTTACAACTTTGACTAAAATTTAGCTCTTGAATGTTTCATTTCCTCAAAACATAAATTATTATTACATCTTCCATTTCCTCTGTGCCAAATCCAATTGGAATCAAAACCTTTTTCTATGCAGATGTTATTGTTGAAGCTACAAGTTTAGCCTCAACTAGTGAAACACTAAACCTTCTCTTGAATTTAACCCTGGATGGGAAGGCTTGAGTGAGAAATGGGTAGAACCCTTTCCCAATTTTTGCTGTAGTCAAGGATATTTTTTCCTAAACGGCCTCTGTATCTCCTCAAAGCATGAACTTGAATAGGATGAAAAATAAGCAGATCTCTCTTTCAGTTCACTATTACTAGGACCAATATACATGCGATCCATCGTTTCCCTATGTATAATAACAATGATACCCATATCCAACTGCATAAGCAGTTTCCGCTAGCCTAGAAAGTGGTTTCATTTACTTCTTTCTCCATTAGCGAAATCAGATTCTGCTCTTCTCTTTCAACATTAACCTCACACTACCTTTGCCAATGGAATGATTTTATGTCATTGATATCTTCATGGCTTTAATCTAAACCTTCCATCCACTTTTGTTTTGCAAGAGTTTAAACAAAAAAATTGTGCCCCAGGTATATTTTCTCTCAGCCACGTGGCATTTCTCTGCTAACTATCCATGTGGGTGACTATGTGAAATCACCTCCATTCTCCCTTGATTTTTCCAACTCTACATGTGACATCATGCATGCATCCTCTCTTGTGCACTCTGTGTGGCTTTAATTGAACCATTGATCACCGGTTCTTTCATATGTTTTCATATTGGGTGTTAAATATACCACATGCACAAAAATGATATGCTTCTATGTACTTTATCTGCAATAGGGAATTCAAATGATATCGATGCATAGTGCATTATAATATTACTCCTTGTAAACCTTGGCACTTGAGCTTGGTCAACGAGCTTTGGTTGGCTTGCTAACTTGACTTGTGTGTTGATGTGGCAGGTTCTTGGTTGACATGTTGAATGGATCTCGATGTCGAGATTTAGGCTTAAAGATTGGCCTTGTGCCAATATTTGTAATAAAATAAACCTTAAGGCCAATATATATATATATTTTTAAAAATAAAATAAACTTTTGGCCCTATAAATTTAATAAAAGAACCTTTGGCCCAAGTTTGTAGGTTTTTGCCTGAGAACACAATTTAAAATATGGAAGCCAAAAATTTACTTGAAAACATTTTTTAGCCACAATTATGAAAAACTCTCTTTCTTTTACCCAAAGAACATTTAAGCTCGTTTTTTCTTTGCATACTTGGAAAAACTTATCCAATGAGTGAAACCTCGAAACTACCAAATCACCAATGAAAGCCTCAAACTCATACAGTGATAACGCTAACTCCCGCAAAAATAAAATAGTTCTAGAACCTTACATTCAGCCATTTTTAACTTCAATAAGAGGCCTGAAGCATAATTTTATTGGATGAACTTGATTCATGCATCATATTTCTCAATCTCTAAGCCAAGAAGTTGTTTCAACAATCCAAGGCCAGTTATGGAAAATTCATTGTGCAATGAAGACTTAATTGAAGCTATATCTACAATGCAACTTCTAATAATCAAAATATCATCAAAATACAGTACTATGACCTGCAATGAATCATCTAAATGCTGCAAATATACATTAGGATCATATTTTCATCTTTGAAATCCAAGAGATAGCATAAAATTGTCCATCTTGGCATACCAAGCCCTAGGGGCTTGCTTGAGGCCATAGAGAGACTTCTTCAACCTGCAAAAAAGTGAAGGATCATGAATGAAAAATTCAGGATTCTGCATATAAATCTCCTAATGAATATCACCATGAAGAAAATCATTTTTTACATCCATGTGGTGAACTTCCCATTGCTTAGATGCAACAATGGACAAAACTAGCTTGATAGAGTCCATCTTTGCAACCAGTGAAAATGTCTCAGTATAATACACTCCTTGTACTTGATAGAAACCTTTAGAAACCAACCTAGAATTATAATTGATATCAGAACCATCAGCATCCACTTTGGTCCTATAGACCCACTTACATTGCACTAGTTTCCTCTTGGACGGTAGGGGAACAATTTCCCAAGTCTCATTGCCTTGCAAAGACTTGAAATATTATTGCATGTTTGTTTTCCATATTGGGTCAAGTGATGCTTCCTGATATGTCTAAGGATAAAATTCAACCATCATAAAGCATATATATGAAATATCCAATTCACAATTAGATCAGGCATTGTGAAATTGAGATCTAGCATTCCTAGAGTCTAATGGATATCCAACAAGATCACCGGCTGCTTGTATGGTTTTCTAGTCCCACTTTAGACTTATGGGAGAGTCATGATCTGTATGCATGTCATAAACATAATCTTCAATATCAGAATAAAAAAAATAAGAGAAATAATCATCACTTACATAATCGTGGAGTGGAGGGTGTGAGCATTCCCCCTTGACTAGTTCGATATCTTGCATGGGCTCTTCTTTGAATTGTACACTCGTTTCAATGAATTTTTTTTGAGATGAGGGATCAAATATATTGCATAAATTTGAATATTCAGCATATAAAACCATAATGGACTCCTTTCTTTGCTTTTTCAAGGCATTTCTCTTCTCAGGAGGAATTCTAGCCCAAGCTTTTGAGCCAAAAACCTTGAAATGAGAAACATTGGGCTTGTGACCACTCCAAGCCTCAAATGGAGTTTTCCCTTCCAATTATTTTTGTGGATATTTGTTCTGAACATATGCAATACAATTTATGTCTTCATCCCATAGCTTATGATTAGAATCCTTAGCCTCCATCATGCATGTAGCCATCTCCTTGAGAGCTCTGTTTTTGAGTTCCGTAACACCATTTTGCTGAGGTGTGTAGAGCACAGAATGATGCATCTAGATGCCACATATTTAATAGAGATGCTGCAAGTTATTTTTGACATAATCCTTTTCATTTTCAGTCTTAATAACCTTGATTTTATTCCCACTCGTGTTCTCCACTAAAGCTTTGAACACTTTAAAAGTCTCAAAAACCTCATATTTTATCTTGAGAAAATACTCTTAGCAGTACCTTGAGAAATCATCTATGAAAGTCAACATGTACCTTGAATTCCCATATGAGGGTGTGGGAATAGGCCCTATAATATCTGAATGGATGAGACCAAGCACTTGGAAATCCCTCCTTGCCTTTCCTTTGTCATATTTTTTCTTAGCATCTTTCCCCACTATGCACCCTTTGCAAGAGCCCTTGGAAAACTTGATGCTAGGAAGCCCTTCCACCATGCTTTCCTTACTCAGTGCTTGAAGGTACCTGTAATTGAGGTGTCCAAACCTCTCATGCCACAACTTTGTGGTCTCATTGGCATGTGACTTCCTTGGAAGTATGGTTTGAAGTGAGAGAATCTGTACATTCTCAAATCATGGTCAGCAAAACCCACTGCAACAACTTGGGATGTAGAAATTTCTGATATCTCCACATAATTTTGAGTAAATGTTACTTTCTTGGATGCACCTATGTGTGTAATTTGATAGACAGAGAGTAGGTTCGCTGCAGGATCAAGCACAAACAACACATTGTTGAAGTGCCAATCCCTTTGGCTTGGATCTCTGAATCATCACACATGAGGATGGATGAAACACTGTAAGGATGTAGGGCTGAGAATAAATCATGCATGGAATCCATGTTCCTTCAGGAACCTGAATCTATGATGAAGGAATAAGAGATTAAAGATCCAACAACCAAATCATGGCATCTTTCCTTATTCTTTGAGCTTGAACCTCCCTCTTTCTTCATTGTGCCTTCTAGTAGTGAGATGTTGTTCTTCTAAAGGAGTTATGCCATCATGTCAATCATTTTCTTCATGCATGCACTCTCTGGATGATAACCTTTGTGACAATAAGTGAATTTTTTCTTCTCTTGCTTCTTCTTCTCTTTGTCCTTACTAGGATTGGAACCCCCATCTAAATATTTGGGCTTCTCCTACTTCTTATTCTCTTGCTACTTTGAATCCTTGGATTTATTCTTTCCTTTGGCTTGATTTGAAACACCTACAACAAGGGCTTGATCCTTGGTAGATTTTATGGTACCCATTTACACCAACTTGTATTGTTCTTGAGTCAATGACTCCATGAAGTATTCTAGTGGAGGAATTCTCCAATTTCAAACTGTCAGCTTAGCTGAGTGGAATGTGGAGACAAACACTCAATGCTCATGGCCTAGCTTCAAAACAATGGACAATATCAACTGATCCTCTTTCTTCTCAATGGCACACTATTTTAGCTGAAGTACCAACGTTTTGAACTTTGTGAAGAAATACTGGATAGTCTCAAAGTGAGTTGGGGTTAATGAGATCAACTCATTTTCGAGTTGGTGTCCTTTGATCTCATCAGTATTCCTAAAAAGTGACTCGATCTTGATCCAAAATTCATTGGGTGTAGTAAAAATATATACATGGAATATAAGTTCCCTTGAAATACTAAGACAACACATCCTGAATTCCTCATCCAATCTGTTGAAGTACTTTTATTTTTCCATAACAGAGTTAGGCTCGGTCTTAGTTCCCATAGTAACTCTGTAGAGGCCTTTTGACCTCACCTGGACCACCATTTTGGAATTCCATTAAAAATAGTTGAATGGGATAATAATGAAATGAACTTTTCCATTTATTCTTTTACACTGGATGACAAAGACATTGGAACTACTTGCATTGCAAACACTCAATTTTTTCTGGAAAATGCCCTAGATAGCAACTCAAACACTTTGGATTTTAATTGAAGCCAAAAATAACTCTGATAATAGGTGGGAATGTGATTCAAAAAAATATATAGGAGCTAATTAAATCCTCACAACTCAATATATTCATTAATTATGCAAAAAAATAGTGAAAAGAGTGAAGTTAATACATAGAAATGGTGCAAATTATAGAGTTTATTATGAATTTCCAACATGTAAATATGTATGGAACATGTTTATAATACAATAATATAAAATAATTATCCTTTTGAGGCAAATTGGATTCATACATGTGGCAGGCTTAGATTGGACCTCAAACCCCCCTAGGTGGACCAATGAGCTCCCAAAACACCTCAAACGTCCATGAATTCATGTATGAATATATATGAAGAATTATAGGATATAAATAAGGGTAGGATAGACGTGGTGGAGTGCATGGGTAAGTGGGAGTGGCTCTAGGCAGCAATAAATGGTCCAAAAGAGCCAAAAACAACCAAATACCATGCATGGGCACCTCTAGTCAACCAGTTTCCATGTTTTAAGGAAATGGGAGAACACCAAGGACTAAGAAGTCATAATTAGGGAGATCCCATGCCTCTCCAAGCATGAGAATTCAAGATACTAAATGAGGCTCCTTCATCAACAATACAACGAGCGGTCATGTACTGTCCAAATTTGACCTTTATCTGGAAAGGTGCATTAGAAGGGAGGCACAAATAAACTAGGATATCCCAATAAAAGGAAGCAATATAATATCTTGGTGGGGTTTAATATGAAGTGATTTCAATGCCCCCTTGTTCAGTAAGTTCTGAACTGGAAATGAAGAAAATGTGACTAGCAGACACTTCACTCTCCAAAGGAAGAGTGGAATTGATCAACAATGGAATCGATTCAACCGCTTCATGAAAGTCACTCTCCAAAGAGAGAGTGGGATTGAAAAAATATAAAATTGGTTCAATCACATAAGGATCACTCTCCGAAAGAAGAGTGGGGTGAACCAAAGATTGGGAAGGTTCGACGACTAGATCAACCAAAGGTTGAGTAGGTGGTTAAGAAACTATAGGTTGTTCAGGAGTAGGAAAAATATTGAGTCTCGAACCACACTCTTTGCACCTTGCGATATCAGGGCACTGATGAGTAAGATTATGTTCCTTGCATAGCTTACAAGGGAACTTAATTTTTCACTTTGAACGACCAGTTTTCTCAACGGTGTCAACATGACTAGTAGTGGTTGACTGTTTGCTCCCAGCATGACCTACAAAGGTTGAGATTTTGCCCCTAGAATGACCATCAGAGGCTGGGTGACTGGGTCGGACATGACTAAGAGAGGGTGGTTGTTGAGAGACTTTAGAATGTTCAAAAATGAGATGACCATGAAACCAAAATATTCATACCTCCGCGATGGAAGGGAATTTATAAGTAAGGCAGTCTCCCTCACAAAGCTTACAAGGGAACTTGGGCTTGTGTTTTGAATGGTTATTCTTTTCAATAGTGTTAACATGACTCGCAATGGATGATTTTTTTCCCTCAGCATGAACCACAAAGGATGAGAGACTTCCCCCAACATGATCTACAGAGGCTGAGAGACTAGGTCCAAAATGACATGCATAGGTTGGACAAGCATGATCAACATGCTTTGCAACAGTTGAGTATATGCCCCCAACATGACATTCATAGGTTTGGTGATGGATCCAACATGACCTACAGAGGTTGGATGGGGAGGTTCAACTTGACTTACAGAGGTTGAATGGGTGCCCTCAACATGAACTGCATAGGCTGAGCAACTGGATCCAACATGAGCTGGAAAGGTTAGAAGGATCCCACTAGCATTATCAACAGAGGTTGGATGGTGAATATCAACTTGAATTGCATAGGTTGAGTTCTTAGATCCAACATGACCTACAGAGGTTGGATAGGTTCCCCCAGCATGAACTACAGAGGCTGGGTGGTGAGGTTCAACTTGATTTGCAGAGGTTGAATAGATGCCCCTTTGCTTACGAGTGTTCTTCCTATTATTCCTTATTTTACTCCTTTTAGACTATTAGTTACTAGTATCAGTACTTTCACCGCATGAGGTAGAAGGAGGAGGAGAAAAAACTAGAGGTGAATGGGAAGTAGTGTTTTGATGCCCTTAATATAAGTATCTTACTTGAGAAGCATCAGGATCATTAAGGATAGTTGGAGTGGAAAACAACCACACTGGTATCCCTAGGGTGAATCCAGGAAGATTCAAGGTGGCCATCAAAGGAACACCAACATTCCCTGTGAGAGGAATAGTACAAGGAGTTCTCGACATGGGGATCTCTTGGTTGGTGTTCAAAGGGGGGTTAGCCATACTTTCATGCAATAAGACAAATTCCAAGCTCAACAGGAAACCAACAGTACAAAAAACACACCACTAGAAAAAGACCTAAGTATGAAACCAAACAAACAAAGATGCCTTCGAAAGGAAATTCTGGGATGATGAGGGACCAAAACTAACCAGTGAATGAAGGAGAGTAGTTACTTGGTGTCTCGTGAATTACCCTCTGGGTGCAAATGCTGGAATCACCCAACTGCCCTCCTAGATTGTCTACCGAGGTTACCTTCCAAGTCTACCCTAGGTGCACTGGAAATAGCCTTCCAATTCCACCCATGTAAAATCCTAGCAGACAAGATACTAAGGCTACCAAAATCATTGAACAATTCTAGTGGAACAGTCGTCAGTCCAGCTCATGCACATGGGAAAGGTAGCAAATCCTAAAACCCAAACAATACTAGGCACCAAATGGGGCCAGGAGGAGGTACTGGATGGGTCCCCAAATGTGCACCATCTCTGGTGCATGCTTTACTGAGAAGTGGAGGGGTATCTCCAACAACTGAGTATCACACAACCTCATGCTTGACTCTTGTGTGAGAGGAGCTCTTTGGTGTCTTTCCCAATGAAGTTGGATTTCCTAAAAGATAGGCCACTATGTTTTAGTTTGAAGTTTTGGGAAGTTAATATATGCCTAACCTAAAACACTAGCCTAGACGAGTGTGTGTTGTCCCTATAAACAAATAGTTACTCATAAATTTTAAATATTAAACATTTATTTTAAAGGGTTGTTAATTACTCAAAGGGGGGTGACAAATATGAAACCAATGGTGTTTTGAATCAAAGTTGAAACAAAATGACTAAGCAAAGAGAAATGAAATGCAAAAAGAAAAAACTATTCTCTTTCTTTTTCAAATAGAAACTTGAAAGCCATAAAAGAACATTTTTAAATATTTTTTTTTCAAAAACAATGATATGCCATGCAATAAAAAACCTAATCTACATGCATATAAAGAAAACATGTGTTTTTTTCCCTCTTCTTGAAAAATAATGAAAATAACACTAGATGCAAACTAATGCAAAAAGTATAAAATTTTGTCTTTTCTTTTCAAAAAATTTAAAAAATTATGATGCAAATAAATACAAAATTAAGTAGATCCTATAATGACACACTTCACCCAGGCAGGAAGAAATGTCACAAAATCAAACTTGGCGGAACTATCAAACTTAAAACCTCACTAGATCCACAAAAAGGAGAATGACAAACTCAAACTACAAACAATAGTGCAGAGCATAAAGTGTTCCTAATGACTGATCAATGACCTAGAACGCAAGCACTCAACCCAAAAAACCAAGTAGGAGGACCGACAACATTCACAAATGAAGAAATTCAAACACAAAGAACCCAAGGATTTGAAAGATCAAGAAAACTGTGTGATGTACATACCTAAGACTTACAGAGTCATGTCAGAAACATAACCTTCACAAGCCTCTGAAAGGTCACCAAAAAGGGGACAAGAAAAAACCCTATGAAGTCATAGAAATCTACAGGAACACACGATTGTTATAAAAACAACTTGCGTGTGACACATGACTGTCCAGACTGCAACCTGCATATACAAGGTGAAACACCTGACTGTCAATAAGAAAACCTGCATGTACTGCTAAATTTTTTAAAGAAAAGGGTACTAGTAGTCAGGTCCTGAACATGCCAAACTAAAAATCAAAGGAAAAAGGCATACAAAACACAAACAGAATAAAAAAGAGACAAAGACTGGCCAGCGAGATTAAAGAAACAATCCACATCAGGTTGGATTCCCCTATGGAGTTGCCAATTATGTGTTCAGGAAAACACACCCTTATAACCTAGGGTCTTTGGGGTTACCAAGTTACTAAGCTATACTTGCAGACAATCAACCATGTATAAATTGAAATAGGAATAGGAAGAAAACTTTGCAAACCTGGTTTATGACGGTTGATCCAAGCCTTTTCTTCTCCTCTTTTAGTTGCTTCCACAGCTTCGAGGGTTTCTCCAATCACTTGTAAATAACAAGTTCTTCCTGCAAATATATTATATATATATCAATGGTTAATGAAAAACATATTCATGATGAGATTATAAGATAATTCAATAATCAACATATACAAGAGTGCACAATATTGGAAGAAGAACTTTCTTTATTAATAAACAAAGATTGGTGAGATTACAACCCAACTTCAGAAACAAGTACTCCTTCTGCAAACCAAGGACACTGCGTTTTTCTGCTCCAATATGTCTTAAGGCATACCACCAGCATAAATTTGCTCTTCTAGCAATGATTGATTAGCCCCATCCCATGCCCTCTATTTATACATGAGGTAAAAGAGAGGTTGCGAATGTTAGGATGGTTGAGATAGTTGAGATAGTTATGATTAGGGGCTCAACTGATCTTGACTAATCGTGTTTTATATTTTTTAACTTCAAATTCAGGTACACATGAGTATTAATATAGGCAAGTCGCATATAATACTCTCCTTTCTTTAAGGAATCCCGCATATTCAATGTACATGTGAGTTGAAATGCACATAGTCGCGGGTGACACGCAAGTTGTTGTGCAAATAGTCACGTGTACAACCCTAATGTCCAAATAAAAATATATTCAACTGGTTAGGAAATGATGTATGAAGAGTCACGCCCATCTATGGTGTTTTGGCTACTTCAATCCAGTTTTTCCTTTTGTGTCCCAATATATTAGATGTCATTACTCAAATGAAGAAGTTCCATTTTACATGATAACACACATGTGTCTCCATAATGGTAAAATGAGGGCGCTTGGGTGCATTAATGAGTCCAAAACACACAAATACCTTGTTAGACCAACATAACCAAGGTTTGGACCATATGACATGAGTACAAAACAAATGAAATTGTGTCCTAGGTGTATGTGACGATGGTACTAGTGGTATGATTCTCTAACAAATAGAAAAAATACTTTGTTTTGATTCTAGATTATCCATTGGCCCTAGGGTATTAAGGACTACTCTTCAAATACATGATTTGGAAAATTTTCATCAAACCAATGGAAATATTCCCTATTTAATTAGTCCCTTGGTTAGAAGTTATTTGTATTGGACATCCGAACCTACAAAGCACATTCTAAAGAAAACTCAGTTTTTTCTTTAGATGGGCCCACTAAAATGTATGGGTTCTTTACCCACTTCGTGTACATGGTCCTCACTACAATGATATATTGAAATTATGTTTTTTTTTATGACACAAAAAGTTTGATAAAGTCAATTTCCCAATGCTCAAAAGGATACATTGGAAGGATTAGGTGGAGTTCATTATAAGGACAAATAAAAATGTGTGTTCTTTCCTTCTAGCACCATGAACATCTATTGACCCATTTGAAATAATATTTGAATAGTTCCAACCACCAAAGTCCCAAATAAAATGTATAGGTAACATTCTAGTGGTGCAGAAATGTCCTCCAACATTGCATGTATGGGATTCTACTATCAAATAATCCACATCCTATGATTTTACATATTGACTAAAAATACCATCTATTCCAATTCAATACAATAAATATGTGACCAATTTGAACCTTAGCGCTTTTGCACTAGGATTCGCCATTGGACTTTTGTCACATCTTACCGTGTCTTTACATGCTGAAAGATATGGAATATATCATTTAGATACCCCAGGGTGATATGAAATTTTAAACATTAGAATTATGAAGTCACCCCCCCTATCCTTATCAAGTTCATCACTATTAATTCATGATAGTTTGTTGGGTACATCATGGGCCCTGCTGTTATCCATTAAATTGTCACTTCTCCATTCATGATGATATTGACTTTCCATTCACACAAAAGGGCACTATGGATGGAAGAGCATAGATTTAATATTGATGATTATGGTCCTTTTCATTCCTTGATTCTCTAGTTCATATATTTTTTATTTTTTTGGCTTAGAACATACATGCTTGTGCTGTTTTGACAACCTGCATGCTACACACAAATGGTCCTTTACCACTAGCATTTTTCCTCAATTGATTGCACATGCATGTTTCCTTCATAAATATAGCATTTTACACACTTTTTACATGTTTTTCACTAGCATGTCCTCCCAAAAATCATGAAAAATTAAAAGTAAAATTAAATTAGAGTAAGTTAGGGTCAGTTCTCCAGCCTCCCTACCTATCCTAACTAATCCTTTCTTCTACTACCCTTGCATCCTTGTCATAAATACAAGGGGAAGACCATGAGAAAGGGGAACACACTCTTTTGTAACGTTATGCTGGGGAAATATTTGTGGAAGAGAGGAATAAAGGAATCATATTAGGTTTCAATAGGTGCCTAATAACATCAAGGCAAAATATGTATTTGTTGCAATTATTTCAATGAATAAAGATATCTTTCCCTTCCCAAAGAGATTTTCAAATTTGATGATGAATGAATTGTATATTTGAAAGTGATGTATGTTTGGAGTAACTACCTCCTTTCAATATTTGTTATCAATTTTTTATAGTCAAAATATTTTGAGAAAGGTTGTGGTTATATTACAGGTTCTGGAGCAAGGATTTGCAACAACGATCGAATATTTTGAATCTAGGATCGAGCTTCACTTGAAAAGGTACTTGGTCCTTCACTTTAAAAACCTTTGTTTATGTTTCACATGTAATATCTTGTTCTATGTCTGCAAAATATTCTGATCTATGCTTGAATTTCACAATATGTTGGTGACCTTTGTGAACCCCAGTCAATAGAACTGACGACTCTACTGGGGAGAGCCTGTTTTTCTTTGTAGTATTTTGCATAAATATTTTCTAGTCTGAGTGTAGTTACATGTATTAAGTTGATCTTATAGGATGTATGAAATCTTGTGTCCAACCCGTGACTAATTTTATTGGGACTTCTTTATTTTTTGATAATTTTTAAAGAATACACGCAGGTGGGCCCTGCCTGAAGTCGTATTTACCCTATTTACATGCTAGTGATAGTTAGCTTAATCACGTGTTACTCACTTCTTTCTATACTTATAGTGAAGTGCAGTCGTATAGGTGAACATTTCATGCTAGGGTTTACGTTTTATGTTGTTGTATTGAATTTTTTTGAGTTTAATTCTCTTTATTGGTTTTGTTGAAGCACTTTGAGTTCTTGTACATCCTTCTTTGAAGGATTTAGACTCATATTTATGCCTTTGTTTGTTGATAACTTGTTGAATAATTTTTGTCCTATACCTCCATGATTGGAAAGTTTTGGATTGATTATGATTTTGTCAACCTATGTTGATTCTTTGGGACTACCTATGAGTTCTCTAAACTATTGAAGGGTTTCTTATTTGACTCCTTTCTTATTTTTAGTGTTCATGATCAAAGTATTTATACCAAGGTAGTTAACTTGACCTTTTGGTTTAATTTTTCTATTCAAGTGTGTTTTTCTCAATGGTTTAGGTAGTATGAAGCTTTGATCTTATAGGCTAAGCACTTTTCTTTTTCCCTGAGACTTGTGTGCTTGTTTGTAAGTAGATGTGTCTTTTAAATTATAAAAGAGAAATAAAAAAACAAGTTAATTTATTTACAAGAATTCTAGTTTAGTGGCATAGTCATATTTTCAAAAGGATAGTTTTATATCCATACTAGCATATTTTGAAAAGAGCAGAAAAACTATGCACTTGTAGGTATGCATTGTCATAGTTCAAGTTTTGAAAAGAAAAAGTAAAAGTGAAAGTATTGCATTTTTAATTTCTTTTTGCATTTGTCATGTTATTTCCAAGCATGATTCAGAACACCATTAGTTGCACGACCATCAACCTCTAAGAAAAATAACAACCCTTAAAAAAGAATGCTAATTTAAAATTTATTAGTAATATTTTCATTTTTTTGGTGATGATCACCATCTAGCTTAGGCTATTACTTTGGACTAGGAGTTTTCTTAAATTGTTCAAAGTATTAAATCTCAGACATAGTAGCCTATATTTAGGAAAACTATTTTTTTGGGAGGTGAACTTGAAAGCTCCTCTAAAAAGGGAGTCAAATGCGAGGTGATGTGAGGTTAAGTAGAGGAAATATCCCTCAAATACTTAACGGCGAGCATATACCAGAGTTAATGCATGTTATGGAAATTATCACTATCACCCTTGGCCCCATGTGGTGTTGGTATTGTTAAGTTTTGTGCTTTGCTACCCTTCCCATGCATATTAAATTGATTGAAAAATGTCTTGCTAGACCCTCTCTACAAAGTTGGTAACCTCAACATCTTGAATTTAGGGCTCATACACAAGTGACGGTGGAGGGTTATTTCCATTGTACCTAGGACAAATGTGGGAGGAAATCCCTTACAGCTCTTTGTAAAGGTAGTTGGTGATTCAAATGCTTGAACCAAGGTGATTGCATTGTGGACCTAGGTAACTATTATTCATCCTTCAGTGGTTCTGGGCCCTGATCATCCCAAACTTTCCTTTCGAAGGAATTTGTTTCCCTGGTTTGGATTACTTAGAATTTTTCACAGAGTTTTGTTGTTTGTTTACTTATGTTTAGTTTACCTAGGTTTTTATTGACTTGAGTCTTTATATTTGAAGGATCATCCTCTTTGTAGGTCAATAAGGTTATAGAACCTTCCTCCACTTACATTGGAGCATCCACCACCACCTCAGCAACGATGGACTAACACAAGTGGCTCTTTTGATACAACTAGAACAACTGACATCCCCAGGGAACCTGATATCATTAGGCATACTATACCTACCTCTCACACAATGAGGGTTGGATATTTACGAGCTAAGAGATTTATAAGACCTTTTAACCCACCTTTAATTTGATCCCATAATCTAGAATTAGTGGAGGTAGCTCCTTTGGGTGAACCCAATTTAATTGCATATATGATCAATAGGACCACATATGGTTTCTTTATGGATAATATAGGAGAAGGATCGAGAGATATTTTTTACTCCTACATCAGTCATTGTGTTTGGAGGGTTCTCTCCTCCTCATGTCAATGTACCAATACCTAGTCCAATACATTCAATTGTTGCTACAGCTGTGTCTTTTAACTTTTGTTAAACATCCTCAGGGTAACCTAGTACTCAAGTTTCTATAACTTCTATACCCTTTGGATTTACTACTATGTAATCTTGTGTACATGTCACTAGAATCCCTAGTGTTCATTTTACATCATCTCCTCTTATTCAAAATTTCCAGACTAATCCTAGAAGTTTTTCTCCATTTGTTCAAGGTTTCCCTTAATTTAGGGGACATATTCCTCCTTCTGTTCCTTTTGTAGGCTCCATGGCTTCTCACTCTACTATACCTTTAGGAGTTAGAGTCATTTTATAGGTTTCACATAAACTGTACCAGTAGGGATTTCTCATTTTTTTCTTTTTGGTAGAAGATGTAATACTTCTATTTCGACACCTGTTGTTTCAGCTGGAGGAAGTCATTCTCAACAACAATGGAGTGGATACCAAGGGAGAATCCTTTTTCTTTTGGGTGGAACACTTTTAAAAATGTTTTCACTTTGAAGCCGATGGCTGGGGGAAACCCCAACCAACCTTATGGGAAATTTGGTTTGGGAAACCTCCCCCCCCCCAAGGTCTCCAAAATCATTTGTCTCAACCCCATTTAACTTTCCTATATCTTTAAAAACCAATGAATGATCTATTTTTTCATGATCCATCTTGGGCCACTGTCCCAACCAAATTTCCCTTAGAAATTTCAAAGTTTTAAGTAAAGTTTGGTGAAGAGCATGGGGACCATGTCACCACTTTTCATTTATGGTGTTCTTAAAATTTGTTGAATGATGACTCTATATGGTTGTGACTCTTTCAAATAACCTTAACTAGTGTAGTAGCCAAGTTGTACCTTGAGTTGCCATATTCTTACCATTGTTTTCACAAAATAGTGATGATCTTCCTCAATAATTTCCAAATTATTATTTAGTATGATACTGGTACAGAACTTTTGTTTACCTTTAGGAAGAATAAGGCCACCCATTTTTTTGACCATATTCAGTAGTGGCGAAGGAGGAAAATAATGATTCACTATACCTATGGAGCTTTTATTAGAGTGGTTTTTGAAATCACTTCTACCATACATATCCAAGGATGTTTCTACTTCAGGGGTCACAACAGAGGAAGAATCCATTCTTGGAGACCATCAACTTGATTTGATTTGTTTGCAGTATGGGATATTATATGAAATTATTCCTAATGTAGCGAGATAAAACACTAGTCCTGCAAAATCTAAGCTTGGATTGCAAGCTAATGGAATTGTTGGTTCAGTTGATTCATCTATTATATAATCTTTGGCTAATGAGGTTTTAGAGTTATGTAGTAAGAATTCTATAGTAGAGGAAACTATGGTTGCCACTCCCTCTTCACAAATAGCTACTTTACACTATGTGCAGTCCAATAGGAAGGGTACTCAACAACCTAGTGGTAAAAAGAAAAAAATGAAAGAAGGGGGATGGTAGTCCTAAATATAATTATAATATTGAGGGGGTGATGGAGGAGCCTAGTCAGTTAGTCAACTAGGTCCTCCAACCAACTACTTCTTGGTCTTGACTTGCCGGTCGGTTAAGTTGACAAGACCATTATGTAACTAACTGTAAATTGTATAACTGTAAGCTGGAGAGCCAGAGGTGAGAAATAATGTAATAGATCTTCATATACACTTTGTATGGTATTTGTTGAGTAATATAATATGTGTTTCTTCTATCTCCAATACTTTGTCTTGTGTATATTATATCTTGTGAGTACTTGTGTGATCTTGTATGATATATTAGTGGTAAATATGTGACTTGAGTGACTACAACATTGGTTCCATTTCCAGTAGTACATCCATGAAATGAAAATAAGTATGATCAGATGATAATAGAGAAAGAAATCAGAGAATGGTGGAATAGGAAGATAGATAATTAGTTACAAAATTATGTTGGAAGAAACAAGTTAACTATTGCTCAAGTAAGAGAATTTTTTTTCTTTGAAAGACATGAGAATTTTGTCGAGGCTATGCCATCAACACTGAAGAAGTTTCTTGATAAGAAGACCAGAGAATGAAAGAGACAAAAAAATTCTCTCAAAACTAATCAACGGATGGCAAACAAATATCTATGAATGGTGCAAAAGGCTTGCTGAGGTTTTTTCCAAGAACATGCAATTGAAGAGCGAGTTTCTGTAAATGACAGTGAGAAAATATTTTATAACGAACTAACTGATAGATTTCTATGTGTACTGCCAACACTTCTATTCAAATTCCTGATTGACAAATATGTAGGACATATCGTCGACCATGACCACTTTTGCTACCACCTCTTCCAAATTCAAATTGGACGAGAAAGAAGAAAGAGTGGGAGAAGTTCATGCAAGAGCGTGAGTGGCAAAATTTCTTGAGAAAATGAATTGTCCTATCACCCTAGTTGCTCAAGAGCTTTTGGGTTGGAAATGGGGGGATAGTTAATCGCGTTTTAGGTGGAATAGGTGTCTGATACATAAAATAAAATATGTCCAGCATGAAGAAGTAACAAAAACATGACAAAGGAAGAATGAAAATCCATAAGAGCTCTCTAGATTTTCCTTAAATTGAGTGAGAAAAGTGGATAAAGATGTAAGAGGAGATAAGGGAGTAAGTTCATATGTCCCAAAAAAGTTGAAAGTTGGCTATGAAAAAAAATAAGAGAGGAAATCCACCTGAGTCGAGCATAGATTGACAAGTTGAGGGAGTTGATGAGACATTTTCACCTATGGATGAATATCAATGGATTGAGCATTGTAGATCTCTCCATGTAACAATACCTGAGGTTATAACTTTGAATTCATTGGTGCAGTTACCTCATGGTGCCATAGTGTAAGAAATCGTTGAGAAATATTTGGGACTTCATGCTAGTTAGTATGGCATATGGATCCGATGACATCAAGAAGGAGATGAATCAGACTGACTGTTGATCCATCGATCACCAGAAGGGAATTGGATCTCTTTTCATCCCGAGTATTATAATAGAAGCTTCCATCTATTCTATTCAGACCACAAGGGATCACCCCACCAACCACTTCCAACATTGAGTGAGTCATCGATTCAATCGAACAACCCGACAAGAAACATGTTGGAAAGGGATTGAAGCGCACAAAGTGCACTACTTCCATTGACAGGAATGATGTTGAAAAAGGTAAAAGTCAACCGCGACAGAGGAAGAAACAAAAAACTAGGATATTTTGGTTAATTTAATTAAGAGATTGGTGAAGTGGAACATTTTTTAATAACCTAGTGATCTTACAAGCATAGATTGGGATTGTAAATTTTGATCATCATTTAGAGGATCGTTGTCGGATATCTGGAGACATCCTTTGGAGGAAATTTTCGAGATATTTTTGCATCTTTTTCTTAGAATCAATTGACTAAGAAATGTTTTTTACTTTTACAGTTCATTGTTGGTATTGATATTATGAAGACTTTATCTTATGGATTAAATTGGATCAGCTTTTGATCTTTGCATTGTAATTTATTGTCTTCGTGGAATACGTTGCGAGATGTTCCGAATGTGAGTTATGTGTCAATAAACTCTTTGTTGCATTATTGGTTTAAATATGCAATGAATTGGATAAAGTGGTGTTGCACTTATATTTTCCCATTGACTGTGAATGAATCGAATTATCGTAGTAGTTGTATATTTAATGTATGTTGATTTGTTTGTTAGTATAAACCTGAGTTAATATGATTGCAAATAATGGTGATAAGTAGATCTGGTTAATAGTGCAGTTATAAAACTAGATTTATGGGCAATGATGTGATTGGGTAAAAGTTAAGTGTGAAGTCCTCTTCCCACTGCGGAAACTTGGTTCCTGCATCCCTCCCTTTGATATCTTGAGTGGGATTACATGTACTTTGTTGGTGTTTCTAGAAAGGGTAAATCCTTTTGGGGCCGATGTTTAGGGAGTCTGTGTCGGTATTCATTGACAACAATGTGAAGTAAACCCCTTTCGATAGACGAGTGTCAAAAAATGGTTTCATTTCCAGGACCATAGTGTGAAGAAGAAGAGGACATGTTGTGGCATCCGACGAAACTAGAAATCTAGGATTTGGTTTGATAAGAAATCCCAAGAGTTTGGAAAATAAGAGAACCAAGACCTAAGATTAATGATAGAATATTGGATGGGAAAATAAATCTACTCAGATATTCATGAAATAATTTTCTCTCAATTCCCGATAGTAACATATGAGTGGTTGGCGCAACTTACTTTTCAGAAGAAGAATTTATAGGGAGGCGAGCCTAACCAGTGGACCCCAGAACTAATCTAGCAGTTGCGAAAGGTAAACAACAAATATTCAAGGGTTTTTGATGTGTGGATAGACAACATTATGGAGGGATACATTATTGAGTTCATTTTCGACACCGTCAAATCTTACAATGATGTTGAAAGAGAATTATGTAACAGAACAAGGGGGGGATTTCTATTGTCGCTACATCTGTGGATCAAGATGCTCATTTCTAAAAAAGGAATACTAAAGATGAATTTTGACGAGTAAATCCCCGATACGTGGAGGTTATGGGTGTTGTGAAGGTAAGGGTTCAATGAAATGATATGGGGTATATGGATGGGAGTCACAACTAGACTATGAGGGAAGGAGAAGAAGAGTGTGGTATCCTATGAAGTGAGGTGAGGTTTCTAAAATAAAATAGGATGAGGACTAAGGAGAGTCCTGGTGTGATTGGAACAGAAAACTGCGAGAAGGGACAACAAGGGACTAAGCGACCCTACAGTGATGAAGCAAATGACCAGGATACTCCCAAACCCAAGGAAGGACCAACCCAAAGCTAAAATGTATCTACAAATCTGTGCACCATGCAAAAATTAGGAGGAAGAAACACAAGTTCATCACATGGTTGTCCTGCATGTCAACACAACGGTAACAGTAGCGGATCAACGGGCACTAGGAGGAGACCCATAATGGAGGGTGATATATAAAAATACCCATGTTTCAGGGTAATGGGACTGAGGATCCTAGACAATATTAGTTCTTATCTGAAGCAGTGTGGACGATAAAACAAGTACAAGATGACAATATCGAGAAAGGACAACTAGCGGCGGTCTTTCGAGGCCAAGCATTGGATTGGTAAATGAAATTCGTGTAGGTACCAATGGGGTATCCCCAGATAACTATAATGCAAATCAAGACTATAATGGTCGAGGAATTCAAGAAAACTAAATCAAAATCACAGTATATTACCGAATTCAAGGAAATAAAGGAATTCCCCAATGAGTCGGTGTGGGACTTTGATCAACGATTCAAAACTATAATGGCCAAGGTTAGCTTTGGAATGAGTTATGTGCAACAAAAATAATGGTTCATCGCAGCCTTAGTACCTCATATCCACATGTTGTTGATGCAACAGAATATCACATATCAAGTGAAAGCACTGGAGATCATGATGAAAATGGTGGCTTCACCAGTTGGAGAAATAGGGATCGACATGAGCCAGATCCAGTCACAATTGATGAACCTTACTATCTACTTGTAGGATATTAAGAAAGGAAAAGAAGTCTGCAAAGAAGTATGGCGTAGTCTATATCGGTCTGAGGGACATCACAAGGATCAGTGTCCATACTTTCATGAATATTTACAACTGGGGGCACTGAACCCATTGATTCAAGGAGAACTGCCTTAGTGCCGAATTTGTTACACAAGAGGGAATTGGCTAGAAGAATGTGTATAGTTACCAAAGGTTGTGTTAAAACCAACTAATCTCTTTTGAAACATTTCCCAATGAGTTGGTCATGAAGAAGATTATTGCAGAGCTTATGATTTTATCCAAGAAAGGAATATGGATAGATACTTTATGAAGGGAGAGGAGCAACGACCAGTGGAAAACCTTCAACCGCAACCATAATGTACTAAGCCGCAACCGCTGTATAACAGGTTGCAACCGTAGTATACTCAGTTGTGGTATAATAAACAACAACCGTAGTATAAACCACAACAATAATAATTTAACTAGCCATAGTATAACAATCCACCAGACTAGCAGCAAGGGGGATTTCAAGGAGGATTTTATGGAGCTCGTAACAGAGGATTTGACCACATAGGAGCTATGGGTCAAGGACAAGAACCGGTTATGTTCTATAACTGTGGAGTGGTTGGACATTATCAAAGAGACTTCCCAAATATAACAACTCAGTGTACTTATTGTAGTGCAATCAATCACATAATCGAAGAATATCCATAGCTAATCGCAAAATGACAAGCTATGAATGCACCAAAATTGCAACCTAACCAGAATGCAAATCAGACTGAGAATCAAAATAATGGACCAAACTTGGGAAAGATATCAGCTGAACTAAGGACTCAGCTAGTACATGTCGGCGTAGTAACGAGAGGAGGGGATATGACAGGGGATGATAGACCAACACTAAATTTCCGGCTCATGACTCGAAAGAAATTCCAATTCAATGTAGAAACAGATAAATAAAGCTTATTCGAATGAAAATACACCTTGGTCAAGGTCAATGGTAAGTTACCTATTTATGAGATGCCGCCAAGATTTGATTCGAAAAACTCACCAAGGTTGAAAACAAAGGTCATTACTTTGAATTTTTTTCTAGAAAGCTCTCTAACATTAGAAAAATATCAAGATGCATTAGCAGAGATAGCAATATTTTTGTATCGACTGGAAGAAGGATGACAGGATCGCCTAGTCAATTCACTGCAAAAGAAGAAAACATGAACAAAAATGAGAATGAATGTCCAAATCAGGGAATATGACGTAGATTCAGTCATTTTGGATCTAGGATCTAATGTGAATATCCTGACCAAGAATACATGGGAAATTATGGGGAATCCACAAATAATCTGGTACCCTATACAACTTTGTCTAGCAAATCAGGCCAAGGCTTCTCCAATTGGACAAGTACCTATCTACTTGTCGAATTAGAAGGATTGAAGACATATGCAGACTACGATGTTATTCAAATAGTCGATGACACCAACCCATACCCCACACTGTTGGGAATTGGTTGGGCGATGGAAAACTTGATGGTTATCAATTTCAAGAAAAGGATAATGACATTCGAGAATCATGACATAAGATTCATTTCTCCATTATATCCTCTTGAAGGGAAACTATATGTTAACCAATAAAAGATGAAGTTGCAGGAGGATGGGATAGTTCCTATAATATATCTGAAGACTATATCAATCCCACTGTTGATGGAGATTTAGTTCAGTGAAGCATCAGCTCATCATACTCAGACTCAGACGAAGCACTATAGAATTGGCAGAACTCGTTGCATGAAAAGTATCAGTCCAGGAAGTGTGTGTGCATCACTCTATTCTTGCGATGGGTGGCAACATGAGTAATCGATTTATATATATACAAAGGACTACCTAAATTGGAAAATTTTATTAGTGAATTTGAAGATAGAATATCCAAACCACAATGCTTGTTGGACCTGGAAGAGGCACTGAAGGCTACTCTTGCAAAATGGTGGGATACACACAAGGAAACGATAGAGGACTGAGAGATATGTCAACAATTGATGGAATTTCGATTTGGGGAGAACAAATGCTATTAAGGAAATACATACGATAGAATAAATGATCCAAACACCCATCTAATAACATGCCAAACATCATGGGGACTAAGGACAAAAGAAGAATGGGTTCACATGTTCATCCATACGCTGGAAGAAATACCATGGAGATGGTATGTTTCTGTAGAGATGTGAAGGGAAACAAAAACGTGGGAAGAACTAACTATCAGTTTCATTCATACTTTTAGTTTCACAAATGAGAATCCATTTATCCATAGTATGCTATAGGACATCCACGACAAAGTATTGTAGATAGCTCCAGCCGAGCTACTGACGGGATCACAATGGAAACCAACACAACAGATGACGATGGAATGTTACAACATGTCATGAGCACCTGATGAAGAAGATGATCCCATAGATTTCAATATTCTAGAATTGAAAGGAAGTCATGATATTAAAGCACCAGATTTGCCATTCAATGATTTCAACCAACCGCTGAAGATAAAGAAGGTTAATATTGGAACAATAGAAGATCCAAAGTTTGCTAGTATTGGTTATTACTAGGATGATTTAGCAATGGGGAAATTCACCAATCTACTACATGAGTTTCATGACTTGTTCCCAACAAAATTTTCTAAAATGAAAGGTATCAATGAAATAAACAATATACCTAATATTATCAATATAATCATAGTGCAATTGCTCAAAATGAAATAGACAAAAATGGAAATACTTTTCCCAAGTAATTAATAGTAATTTAATAGTCTAGAGTCATTTTGTCATGCACAAGAAAATTTTAGATTAAAAAAACTTGAAAAACTTGTAAGGAAAGAAAAAATAAGGGATCTCAAAGACCCAACAGCATAGCGCCATATATTGGACTGTATAAGGGTCATATATTGGAATATAACAATATCTAAGGGTAACATATATGAATTCCATGTCTACCTTTGACAGGATCACCTCAAGCACTAACAAATATTTGAGGATGTAAAACTGCCTTTTTCTATGCATGATCGACTATAATCATTCCTCAGAACCTAACCACTATAATACATGAGATATAAAACCATTATATTATCACTAGAATATTAACATTCACTATCTTGATTTTTGGATGTTATAGTCTGATTTCCCACACCTTATGCATCATGCCTTGATGACATTCCCTTGTCCCTATGCAGACTCACTATAACCCCCTTACTTAGTATAGCCCCGATGCTTCAGTTTAACCCTAAAACAGACATTTGTGAAGACACATGTGGGTTAATAGTTATACAACCAACGTATATGTAGCTTGCACCATTACAACATGTGTACATCGGGTTTTATGCTAAAAAAAAAATACTTTGAGTTTTCCTCATCAAGTAACGGATAGCTTGATCCTTAGCCTTTTATATGCCTAGAAACGCTCTGATTCAACCCTCCATTTCCCATTTGAGGGTTATATATTAAGCCATTGTGAGGCATTGGAGGGGAATAAACTTTTATAGTAAGGAAATTATAACAAAAATTTTCACCATTGCCATATGCTTGAGTCTGTATCCATTTATCCTTTCTGATATAGCTATTTATGTTCATCTCCCAATCTCTCCATTATCTTTGTGAGATTTCCTTTCTATGGAGGATTGAAGTGGTGGAGGCTGAGTTGGAGGAAATTCAAGGTGTCGACAGAGGTTGTCACATTGTATCTATTTTTTTATATTAATAGAAATATCCATTTCTCCTCCAATTTTCATGTGAAAATGTTTATATTTGTATCCATGGGTATATTTTCCTTATACATGTTTAAATGGAGTATGCTATTTTGAATGCTAACATTTAATATATTTCCTATTTTGGATATATATTTGTTGTTGGGAACATGCATTTGATCGCGAGCTCAATGGTGGTCTTCTTCAAACATCTGATTGAGGTACCGACTCTATCCCTTAGTTGTTAGCTTCTTTAATTTATCTTGAATATTTGAGAATGGATGTGATTTCTAGTGTCATCCTTTCTATTGTGGTACACCCCAAGCGATAGGAGTATTTTCACCATAAGAGAAATGGTGAATCCATTGGGGAAGTCTCATTTTTGTTGGGTTTTTTTGGGTGCATTTTTGCTTAAATTTCTCTATGTTTCTCTACGTTCCTATGGCGCATTTTGTATTATAGTCATCCATTGGAAGTTCCTTGGAGTGATTTGGACTTAAAATTTCCTTTTTTCCCTCTTTTTCTTTGTATATGTGGGTCACAGTGTTGACATATGTATATATATATGCAGTCTATCCGTTGGTAGATCATGTACATACGCTTATATTCTCTGAACAACCATGTACACCTCAAGTTTTGTTTGATATTTTGATTTGAGGGATTGCTTGGTGGGTTGTGAGTATTTTTTAGTCTTCCAAGACCCCTATGATGTCTATTAGATACTTCTTTTGTGATTGGAAACCTCTTTTTATTAGTTTTTGTAGAAGTTGTTATTGTCATTTTATCCCTTTTTGTTTTTATTTTAGTGCATGAATCATTTAATCTTGGTGTCCTTCTATATTTGTGTCTTTATACTTGCTACAAGGGGATGCTAGTTTAGTAGTTTTATTTTTCATTTTCATTCATTTATTGTGAAAATACAAAAATATTTTCATTATTGCATGTTCATTTGCATTAAAAGAAGCACTTGCATCGGTATGCTTGGAATGGAATTAGTCTAGGATTTCATTTAGGAAAGATTGCATTTGCATTTGAAAGGAAAGGAAAATATTTTTGTACATTTCATTTAGAGGCATGCCATCTTTTCATTTGGAAAACAAGATTTCTTGGCACATTTTTAGGTGTGCATGTTTACTTTTATTTCCAATTCATAACATCATTAGTTTCACAACTATATCCCTTGAGTAAGAACATCCTATTAAAATGAACGCTTAATTTAAAATTGAGTAGACCAATTTTATTTTATAGGGTGCACCAACAAGAATTGTTTTTAGAGTCTTGGGATAGGTTTGTGTTAGAAACTTCTCCAATACTATATAACGGAAACAATTAGGTGTCTATCTAGGGAGAGGGGAAATCCTTTCTATAATTGGTGTTCTCGGGAGGCTCCTTTTACATAGGAGTTAAGCACGATGCAACGCGTAGTTTATGGTGGTCATATCCCTCTACTACCTTCAATGAGCACCGGAGATATTTATAGGATCCTATTCGTATCTGGGGGATTTTGAGATATCTTTGGTGCTTTCAAGGTTCGGTATTAGTTACCCTACCCATACGGTGGATCCCTCCTACCACTTCTGCCCGAGCATCAACTATATTGAGGTGACCTTAGTTTATTTTCCTAGGTATCACAGGGGGTACTAGTAGAGGTTATTGTATGAGTATTCTAGATAGGTAGGGGTTAGATGGCATATTTTATTTATGCACTGAAGCCAAGGGACACTATAATTGGTTACACACCTCTGCTTGTAGTGTATGGGAGTCTCAAGCCTCTCCTAGGAGAGACACACCTCTTGCATTTGGGAGCTCATTGATCCTCATTCCTTGCTTGTGTGCATTTGTCCTAGCTTATTTAGGATTGTTCTTTTTTTTCACTAGTTTTACTTAGGGATCATGGTTACTTGAGTCTATTTTTGTAGATTCATTATTGATCAAGTTCTACCTCCTCATTGATCTCATTGTTTAGCAGGTTTATCACCTTTTTATCCTAGACATATTCTTTAAAAGATATAGAGACGTGAGGCCGGTCCTCTTTCCCATAGGAAAATTATTAGACTTTAAGGGATGAGTACTATGTCTAACACTCCAGAGCTCCCTCCATCCCCATAACTTCATTTAGAGGAGAATCCCATAGGGCACCTTCTACCACCACTTTATGGATCCAAGGGACTCTATCTTACACCAACCCACATGTTGCTAGTCCTTCTCACCCCGTAGGGAGAAATCATTTTCAATTCACATGGTATTTGGGTCACATACTAAAATTTCCTTAAGGAAGTTAGGTACTGATCCTAAGACCATTCCCTTTACCACAAATCCTTTTACTTTTGGAATGCTAAATGTTTCAACTATATACCTTCATCCATCCATGTTCTTAGTAGAACCCTAGTGTCAGACTAGGGGGAATGACGAATCCTTGAATTACATATCATTTCGGAGGTGGTAACATACAACCCTCTACTACATTTGTTGGAGGGGGTCCACCCCCTTTATCATTTACTCACACTAGCACTAATCCTTTTCCAAGTGGTGGTGGGTATGTGAACGTTGGGTCTACAAATTATATCCCATCTTTTGTCCCATTGTCCACTACACCTATCCCTTTGAATATGTTTCTCATGAAAAATTCTCCCCATATTTGGAGTGAGATCTTGGGAGGGATTAGTTCCTTTAATGTGGTTCCCTCGTCATCTGGAATCCCTGTTTCTAGAGGCTACAAGCCTACCCAACCTTCTTACGGAAATCCAGTGCACCAGATGGGTAATTTTCGTAATATGGTTCACTCTTCCCAAGGAATTCCTTACATGAAAATTCCCATGAATCCTTACAATTCCCATGAATCCTTACATGAGTCATATGGGAGGAGTTTACTATTTGATTGGTCAAGGTCATGGCCTTTACCAGAGCCCTCCATATTAGAACCAATATTTATAGGGGGAATGGAATCAAATGTCACAACCTAGGCTCCCTTTTTCAGCTATGTTGAATATTCCTTATTTGTCTAGACTCTTGAACGATCCAATGTGTCATGATTTGACATGGCCTTCGGTCCCCGCTAATATTCCTTCAGACATTATAAAATTTGAAGGTAAGTATGGAGAGCATCTTATGATCACGTTACAAGTTTTCATCTCTGGTTCTCTTCGAATTCATTGAAACATGATTCCATTCGATTGAGACTTTTTCAACACACTCTTATTGTTATCTACTCAAATGGAACTTCTCTGTCCGAGTGACGACATTCCCTATGTTGACACACAAAAGGACACTTATGGATTGAAGGTTGCCCAAAACACTATAGATGGGCATGTTATGAAATACATTCATTATCCATCCAGCTTGCCATTTTTACCTTTGAATATGTCAATTGCTGTACGTGCCTTTGCCTATATGCAACCCGCGTACATACACGACTTTTCCTACAGCATGTCACGTACTGTACGCGAGTCTTTATAATTGCAACCTGCTTACAGATCTGTACACAGGATTCCTTTAGAGCAATTCACGTGTCATACGCGGGTTTCCAGTATCAATACCCATGTACGCCTCCCTTTGACATTAAAAATAATAAATCGTGATTATTTTAGATTTGTTAAGCCCTTAACTATAACCATCTTAACTATCCCAACCTCCTCAACCCTCGAAACTACCTTATTTCACTAAGTATAAATAAAGGCCTTGGGGAGGGTATTAATCAATCATACATGGATAGCAAAGTTATGCTGGTGGTGTCTATTCAGAAGTATTTGGAGCAGTGGACTTAGAATCCTTTGGTTGTAGAGGAGTCCTTGTCTCAGGCGTTGGGTTGTAATCTTAACTCATTCACTATTGTTAATAAAGAGAATCCTTCTTCCAAATGTGTTTTGAATGTCTTTCATGTATCATGGTTTTTATTGAATATTTATGATTAAGCACTCTATATATGATTTATCTAACCTATTATATATACATGTAGAAGCTAGCACTTGGAGGATTTTCTCTTTACAGGTGAAGGAGAAACATCCATGAAGGATTTGGAGGAGAAGCAGAGCGGAAGAGGACAAAGCTAGGATCAACCGTCGTGAATCGGGTGAGTCTATTCTATCCTCTTGTTTCCTTTCTATACTCTAAAGTTGATTTCCTGCAAGTTTTATGAGTATGTTGGTGTTGAGGCCTAGAAAATCGCAGGAGGAAACAGTAAGGGATTCTCCCCAATCAGCGTTCCCAACTAGCCCGCTGACTGTTTGGTATAGGGAATCCGTCCGGTTTGCGGTCCGGCTACCGTGAGTCAAGTAACAAAAAAAAAAGCTTTACCGGTTGCGGCCCGGTCCACTGATTTTTTGTATTTTAACTTAAGAGATGAAATGCACGTGCCTAACTAAGTGCAAGGTGATTAGACTGCGAGGGGCGGTCACGATGCGATGCGCAGGTTCTTACCTCTCGTCTTAGACCCGCAGGCAACCAAATCATATACAATGAGAAAGAAACTAATTGTCTAATCTAACACTAGGGAGCGAGCCATCAATTTTAAGTGAGTAATTCAATTTTTTGCACATGCAGTATGAAGGGTTACAGTTAGCTGATACTCCTTTCAGACACATGAACAATCACAAATATTTAACAACCAGGTAACCAATTACTGAATGAATACCATTATTACTCACATGGAAAGATCATGAAAATACCAAAGAACATTCAATAAGAACATAGGTTCAGGAAATTAAACATTCTCATAGTAAATGAAATGCAGCTGAAAACAAAATAGTTCCTTTCCAACATCATTCATCGAAACACATTGATACATTCCATTTCACTTTCTCCAACCAGGTAGAATTGCAGGTTGCTTTTGTAAAACCAAGTAGTTACTCTTACAAGCAAACATTTACAATTTTTTCCAGGGGAAAAAGCCCCCTTTCAGTCAGGATTCCCGTTATTTAAACCACAACTGCTTGTCTTCTGGGCTTCCTTCAGCATGTGACCTTTCAGCGTCCTTGACGATTCAGTTTCTTCTCTGGTTGTTGTGTTTTCCCAATCATTTTCCATAGGCGTTTACCTTTTGACCGTAACTGCTGGAACTGCCTCCTCTGTGCCTCTGTCATTCGTTTGTTTTATCCTTTTCTTCGCTCTAAGTTTCTTCAGCGATCTATGGGATTAAACCTGCAGACAAATTTGGGGCATTATCCACTAAGCTGACATATTAGGAATTGAAAATTTCTAACCATAATGATAAATCCACATGGAGCTAGCCTGGTTCATCCGGGCAAGAACTCGCGGCAAAATAAATCGGCGGTCGGGCGATACTTGGATCGGACGAAAAAAAAAAATTCTGCATCGGGTGGGACAAGGCTTCAGGAGCTGCAACGGCGGAGGAGCATAAGAACCAGGTAAGTGACAACATGGGCAACAAAGGCAATCGGACTCTAGAGAGGAGTGTATCAGAGGCTAGATTGCTCTACCACCCGCAACGGCGGAGGGGGTAAAGGCTGAAAACAGGCGGGCGGGAGAAAAGAGCTTAAGTCGGACGTCGGATGAAATTCTAATCGGGAGCTGACTTTATCCTTCCAGCCACAATGGCGAGCGAATATAAAATTGGGAGCCGGCGGTCTAAACAAATGAATCGGACGTCGGATGAAACTCCAATCGGGAGGAAAGTTTGATCAAGGAGCCGCAACGGCGGGTGAGATGAGGCTCAGCATCTTCCGAAAGAGGCCCGATCCAAAGAGAAAACCAACAGCGTTAAGGATCAACTACAGCCAAAAACATTTTTCTTTGCTAAGGCAAAATTTCATGTTCTATGGGTATTAAAACAGACCATACGACCCAAACTAAACTAAACGAGGCAAACAAAATAGCGGGTATTCAACTTCAAGACGAACAGATAGGTTCGAGGGGTCAAGCCTTTAACAATCAATCCAAGCAAAATGATGAGGGGTCCCAGAGTTTAAGTGAAAAAATAAAATCGGGGAGGAAAAGTTGCGGCAGCAACAACTGGCGATTTCCTGGTGAACCTAGATCTCTGGGTGATTTCTTTCTTGAATGGCAAACTGTTCCATAACAAATGTATCCATTGAACTCTTCCAGCTATACATATTTCTCCATAACAGAAGTGTGTACCTTAATCATTGATATCAGTCCAGTTCGGGCGATGAAAGTCAAGATTTTAGAGTCCGGATAACTCTGCTGAGGCCAAAGTATGAGTTCATTATTAATTTTGCTTTCAGGTAGCTGACGACATTGGACACCACAGGATTGTAGCAGGTGATGAACAGAAATGTTCATTTGTTCCTCATTCCCATGCCATTCTAGCAGCTTTTGTGCTTTTTGGATTTTGTCCCCCTATGATGCAAGTCTTCATGCATGCCTTTCTTACTGAATTTTAATTCAGGATCCTCTATCCCATAGTGCCCTTTTGTGTGAGCGATGTGCTTAAAGTTTCAGCTCACGGACGGAGAGGATCATTGGCAAATTAGTACTTTATGATTTAGATTTAGCTTTGAAGCATGATGTTTTCATAGGAATTCTGACTCTTATCTGCTTTCTGGCATTCATTTCCTGGCATGGGATCATTTATATTTAACACTCTATTCATCTTGCTCTTCTCCGTGGGTCCCCTGTCATCGCCCCTTAGACTTTTAAGTGTAAAGTGCACGGAGCCTCAGCATAGTATTCTAGACTTTTTGAATTTGATTGACCTTATAGGAGGTTAAGCAAGACCTCAATGCACACAAAGATTTCGAGAAACTATTTGGTGGAAGGAATTCACATGGAACCCACAGTCTAACTATTCAACAAATGTTTACCATTTCCAGAAATTTGGATTTCCCCACATAACCACGAGTTAACCACCTTTATTGAAAACAAAGACTCAAATTAAAACAAATGAAAACATAACTCAACACAGCTTATTTATGTACAAGTCAGAAAACTCAAAAACAACTTAAGAAAAATAAGGTTTGAGAACCAGACCATTAACCGGCAGGTTCTCCTCCCATCCCTGTAAATCCTGTAACATATAAGTAGCAGGGCCAAGCTTAGCGGTGATTTGAAACGGACCTACCCATAACTGTTGCAACTTAGTGTGCTTCCCTTTCTCATCATGGGGATGATCCCATTTGAGAACAAGGTCTCCCACTTCCAGGTCCCTTTTTCCAGCTTTATGTTTGTCAAACCATCTCTTCACTACCTCCTGCTGCTGTTGGAAACACTCTCTAGCCTTGGATTGGGCCTCCTCTTCCTTCAGAAGATTGTATATTCTTATTTGGAGAACCTCATCATCCGACCCCCTAGATTCCTGAGCTACTATGGAAGATGGGAGCATGATGTTGGTG
>LPNX010924241.1:0-12017 GCA_001517045.1 Pseudotsuga menziesii | reverse complement strand
CAGCTCGGGAATCAAAGGCATATAAGTCATGATAAGGTTTGGTAATACTGAGACCAAGGGCTTCCATCACAGCTTTGGGCATTAGGTTATGGGATGCTCTAGAGTCTAACAGGCAATTATGAATCATCTGGTCATGGACAGTCAAGGTAACATAGAAGGGAGGAGAAGCACCAGCTTTATTTTTTGTTTTCTCAGCTAGGGCAGATCCAATAAATATTTTTGGGCTTTCTTCTTGCAAATTTACAGTATCAGAAACAGGCTGACCACCAGCAGCAGGCTGACCACTAGCAGAATTCATAACCTTTAAAACTGTTTGTTTATAAGATGGATTCTTTATAAGTTTAGTCAATGGAACAGGAATTTTCAGTTTTCCTAATTCAGTTTCCAAATTGAAATTCTGAGCTGACCTGTTTACCTCTTCAATTTCAGCATTCTTCTTGGAATTTTCTATAGGCTGCTTCTTCTCTGTGACAGGATCAGCGACTTGTTTATCAGGAACATTTGCAGCTGGAACATTTGCAGCAGGTGCAGCAGCTTTCTTCTTGGGAGCTTGGACTACTTGTTTCGGACCAGATCTGAGATTAATAGTCTTCTTAATTCCATTCTGATTAGCAGCAGCATTTACAGCAGTTTTCTCAAACTCCAAATCATCTTCAACTTCATACAAATCAGCATCATAGTACTCAGAGTTCATAAAATCTTCTTCTGTTACGAAACCTCCAGACAAACCATCTCCAAAGTGGTTCATATCCTGATCTGTTTCAGTCTCCTCAAAGAGCAGTTGTTCATCAACCTCTTCTTCATCTGCTACATTGTTTTGAATAGGTGGGGGTACTCTTTGATCTTCGTTCTCCCTCCTTTCCTGCTGGATATCATTATTCCTTCGCTCCCTTAGCATGAATCTTGGAGCAAACTGCCTCCTGAACTGATTTGGGTTATTTGGATTTCTCTGAGCTTCTGGGGCAGCTTTGGCAGAATTCTTTTCAAGTTCTAATTTGTTGAGCTTGGCAGTGAGAACCTTCACAAGTTTAGCCATTTCATCTATTTTGGCTTCAGCAGACTGAGGTGCAACACTTGTTGAAACAGCTTCTTTCTTTCCCTTTCTTTCATACTGCTGCTGAGGTGTTTCTTTTTTAAGCCTGTTAGAAGCCAGCAAATTAGACTCTACCTCCAATGCTGCATCTTGCATGTTTAGCAGAGTGATAGGTCTCCTTTCTCTGAGTAATAGTGAAAATTCATGGTCAAATGCATTTGCATAAGTCAGCTTGGCTGATGTTTCAGTAGGTTTGATCTCTGCTGGGATCCTACTATACATTTTGTTAAATCTTTTTGAGAAATCAGCAACAGTCTCATCCTTCTTTCTTCAGAGGGCACCAAACTCAGTGATATAATAGGTATGGTCCTTGGTGTCTCCCCACTGTCTCAGAAATAGGTCTTGGAGCTCTTCAATTATGGTAATAGCGTTGGCAGGAAACTCTCTAAACCACTTCCTCACATCTCCATCCAGACTTTGCACAAATACCCTCATCCATACATCTTTAATTTCAATTTTCTGATTATCTGCATAAATCAGGAAGGCTTCCCAATGTTCTTTTGCAGTTGTTTCACCTTGTCCATTGAATCTGGGCATGTACTTCTGATAATCTCCTCCAGGTAAGGCATGTAAAGGCTGGGGTAATACTAATGGGGCATACCTGGCTGCCACCATTCTATCCATCATATCCATAGGAGGATTCTGGGCTGCCATTGTGGACTGAGGTTTAAACTGAGGTTTTGAAGAGGAAGAAACTTGACTAGAACTTGCTTGAAAAGGTTTTTTTCCTATTTTCAGCTGAAAGAGGGGTATTTTCCCAGGAGAAGCAGTCTTAGCTTTCAGAAAGGTTTCAGGATTGGTAAAAACTTGAAAAGTAATTTCAGGAATGGTAGGTTTTATCCAAGGTGAGTCTTCAGTTGGGTCTAATGAATCACCCAACTGGTCAGGGTCACAAGAAGCTGGTAAATATTGGGACCTCCTGAGTTTTCTTGTTGTTTTTATAATCTTTTCAGGGTCTGTCACACCCAGTAGCAAGGGAGATGTAGGTCTGCTCCTGGTTCCAATACCTCTAGAAGCCACTGTGACAACTTTTTGGTGAAAATAGCCTTCAAAGATGCTGGTTCAAGTCCACCTCTCAAACCAGGAAAAATGATAAGTATCCCAGGGAATATATGCTTCAGCTTCGTCCCCGACAACGGCGCCAAAGATGTTTGTGTCAGAAATTGTTACTAAGGCTAGGGTAACAAGCCAACACACACTCAAGAGTAAAACTCAATAAATAAAACAAAGTTTAGGGTTTTTGATATGATTTGAATGGTTGTAAGCTTCAAGATCATGCAGGGAATACATTCAGAGTAAAAGCAACAACTAAATCATAGACATAAACTGATAAAGATGCCCAACATATCACAAAAATCCAACAAAGAGACTATGCTGTGGTTCATACATTAAAAGATAAGCATTACCAGAAAAACACATTAACTAGCAATGAATTTACCATTTAAGAAGCAAAACATGCTCAATAACAAAGCCACCATAGACAAAATGTGGGGGAAAGAGTCATATATCACATTATTTCATCAGTAAATGCATATGAGAGTTACAGTACCTATCTCTGAACAAGTCTGAAAGTATAAGCAGCTTGCAGACCTCCTGATGCTCCCAAAATCCAGAACCCTCACAATGTCTTGCTAACTCATCTAAATAGGAAAGTTCTCCCAAAATCAGTTAGGTCTTATCCACTAACTACCTCCATCGAATCACTAAGCTAGGTAAAGTAAAAAGTGACTTTTTACAAAATTACATGATTGCTAAAAATAGCAAATGTTTAACAAAAGTGTTTATCAAAAATAAGCACTAACTAATAACTGTTTCATATCTTCTTCGCTGCCTCTACAAGGAGATCAATGCCATCTAGCCTTTGAGGTTGTCTTTTGGTCTTCTTTTTCTCCTGCTCCAGCTTGATCACCTTTTGGGTGAGCTTCCTTTTCTTTTGCTGCAGGTTCTTTATCGTGCTTTCTAATTCTGAACATTGTTTGTCAGTCATCCTTTTTCTTTTAAGAACCTCCTTGGATACCTCTGCTAGCTCTTGGAAATGACTTTTAACATCCAGCAGTTCTCCTACAAGCCCTTTATTAACTCTCAGTAAACCATCATTAACCTACTGTAAGTGCTTCATGTGTTTCTTATACTGCTAAGTATTTTCCTTATCAGAACTAGGTATCTTTGGTATAATTTCCTCTTTCATTAATAAGTCTGTGTAATCTGCAGAAACACCAGGGTCCTCCAAAATGCCTGCTTCTCTGAGTATCTGTTCATCTTCCTCCTCCCACTCTTGACTTTCAACGGGACACATTTTAGCTTCCTCATCTTGTTGCTGTTTTAAAAGTCTATTCTTTATCTCCAGCACTATTTCAGACAGTTCAGACCTAGGCTGTTCAAATTTTCTTACTGACTATGATATCTTTGTCTTTTCAGACTGAGAAGAAGAAGAGGATTTCACCATTGATTTTCTCTTACTTTTGCTGCCATGTTTATCAATTTTTGCTTCTTCACTAGATGAAGAATCAATCACAACAGCTTCTTGTCTAGCATTCAACTTGGGATTAAGTAATTTTTTCATATTCCACCTGAGTTTATTAGTTGGCCTAGTTTTAGGCCTTCTGTATGGAACTGCAGTCCCTTTATTCTTCTTTGGTTTAGTTGTTTTGCATTCTGAACTAAGGAATTCTCCACAGGCTTCGACACTTAACCCTACTTCATCAATTGGATGCTCATCCTCTAATAAGTACCCTTCATCTTCAGACAATATAGTGAGGGGGATTCTTTGTTTAGCTTGCATTTCATCCTCAAGTACAGCATCTTTCTCTTCATCAATAATCTTGGCTTCTTCAGAATGTGCTGCTGGTGGCAATTGCAAACTAGGCTACACTTTTTCTCCTGCAAACAATGAGTACTTGCTTTTAGGGCAATCTGAAGACATTTTGAACTGACTGACAGCCTTTACCTGCTCTGCTACCTTCTTAGCCTTAATATTATCTCTATCTACAGGTTTGACTATGTGTCCTAACTTTTTCATCATCACTTTCCCCTTATCAGTCTGTTTCTTGGGTTGCTGGTCTTCTTGCTGTGGATGAACATCTGACCAGAATAAAAAGAAGTCCCATGTCCTACCCTCATATTGCAACACTGTGGTGATGATCAGTTTGATCAGACCATGATGGAAAAGTGACTGGGAAGTGTAATCATCATGTTTCTTTATCCTGCTGGACATCTTCTGCAGGCTCTTTAAAAAGAAGAAGGGCAGGTTCATTTTAGAAACTCCTACCATGTGTTGCAGGAACCTGAAATGATATTTAAATACAAATGAATATCTGCCCTCACAGGTCACATAACTTTGAAGTATCCTTATGGGCTCAATCCACTCTTTCCTGAAATTTTGAATGAGAATACCCTTGTTCTAGTCAGGAGTCACATTAGGCAATAGGTACCTTTGTGGCTCAAACTCAAAAGGCAACTTTTTGAACCAATGCTCACCTTCATTACTGATCTCAGTAGCCTCTGCAATTAATTCCACAGTCAGCTTTAATTTTAAAGCATCCATCATGACCATATCATCTTTAAGTCCCTGAGCAAACTTGTAAGACACCTGAGCATTGTAGCCATCTATTTTCCTAAAAAACTTGAGCCAACCTGCTTGTTGGAACAATTCTGCACAATCAGGAAGCTTCTCAATCCAGGTTAGGTCAGTGGGCTCAGCCCTGTTGACCTTACCACTTTTTCCACTCTTTCCCATATTCTTCTTTCAGGAACTAGAAATAGTCTGGCTTTAGGTTTCAAAAATGTTTTAAAACGGGTTTGCTGTTCTTTGAATTCCTTCACAATCTGCTATGCACTCCTGAACAGACCTGTTTATTAAAAGATGAAGCAAAACTTCCTAACAGGGGGGGTCAAGTCCACCTGATCCAAGGCTTCAGTGTTCCTTTGTTACCACAATACAAACTAGGGCTGTATGTAGGTAAACTATGAGAGTAGATCAATCATGAATGAAACAGTCATATGAACACAATAACATTGCTCATTCTTCAAAAAATGCACCATGGAACATAATGTCAAACTGTTTTAGATTATAGACCATCCAAGCTCCTTATTTTAGGGTTTAGGAAACAAGCAGTATGGTATGCCTTCAAAAATGAACTCCTCTTTCAATACAAACTGATTCAAATCACATCAAATAGCATTTTGATTAATTGCAATGCCCAGGCTGTTCAATGTAATTGAAAGCTGTCAATGAATGTGGCTGTTTTATATTCAGAATTGTACTCCTATTCCTGTGTATCAAACAGCCTCAATCTTCAAACCCTAAAACTTTCACTGCTTCAGATTTGCAAGAATAACATCAACCACAGGCTTATTAAACCAACTGGAGACTGATAGCATGAGAAGAGAGAAAAACACCCCTGTCTGAAATATATTCACCTTTACCAAAAGACTGCCATCAAAACCTGTATATAAAAAACAACATGTTCTCCAAGCAATTGAACATGGTTCTCCAAGCAAGTGATTTTACAAATCATAACAATTATCAACAGCTTTTCAAACCAACTGAACACCTTCTGTGTAAAAGACGAGCATAACAAATCAGTCTATAAATCCTCTCAATGCTATTTCCTGTAGATTCTAGTTCACATTGGTATTAGGTCTGAGAAGAATCCATTCAATGCTCATTATAACCAATATGCATCACTATCAGAGTTTTTTGGGATGTATTGGAGAGCAAATCATAAACAATCTTCGTTCAAACAGTGATTGAAATTTCACAGGCTGAATGCTTTAAGCTTAAGGTTACTTTGCTGCTCTGTTCATGAAAATTCCTCATAATAGCTTCCGACAGCTATTTCTATGGCAAAGGGTTCATTTTATGACCTATTCTATCATCTCCAGCAACCAATTTCTCCAAATAATCGCGCAGTGAGAAAAACCCAAAATTTTCAATTATAAGGGTTTGTATTAAAATACCTGTAAACTTTCCAACTGCCACGACTTATACCTTCGTTTTGGGCTATCAACGGTTTCTCCTTATGCATACAGGTGTCTTCAAATGGTTTCCTTGACTGCAGGTAAGTGAATTACGAAGCCCTAATCTTCGCTGTCTTCTATAACACTGTCTCTTCTCCAGAGCAACACAATCCACCTTCTTAGCGATTTGATATGCTTCACGAGCACTCCTCTCCTAGGATAATGCGTGTAGCAAGAGAACTCTGCCAGCTTAGACCGAGATTCACGGATATCTGTCCAACTGATTCCGCATTAGAAGCAATGATGAACCTGATTTGTTTTGTGACTGATAACCACCTAAAAACCTGTTTAAACTGTAGCGTACACGTGCTAGACAACTCACCAAATGTAATTAGTCACTTCCAGATGAAAATCATGATGAAAATCTGCATAAAAATAGAAAAAACAAAGGGCCGCGATATTCTTGTAGCGCGCCCTTTGTTAAATTTTCATCCAGCGCTACAAGAATAACTTCCATGCCAAATTTTCGTTGTTTTTCAATTTTCTGCTAATTTGTCGGAGGTTTAAAAAGTTGCTAGGCTAAGAATCAAGTCTAACTGATCTCTGAATACACATTAATGAATCAATTTTTTGATAATATGACTTTCTTTAACCCCTTTTAAAAATGCAAAAGAACACAAATCAAATTCAACCTATAAAAAGTATGCCCAAAAACTATCAAATCATCAAGAGAAATCCTGAAGGAGATCAAAACTAAACTTAAAACAAAAACTTAATGAGAAACAAACCAAAAATTTAAGAAGTCAAGCCAAAATTGGATAGAAAAATTACTGACTTAACAGGATCATTTATATTTAATACGCTGTTCACCTTGCTTCCTCTCATGGGTCCTTTACTATCGCTCCTTAGAACATTTCAAATGTGACGTGGATGGAGCCCCGACATAGTACTCCAGACTCTTTGAATCCGGTTTAATTCCCAGGGGTTAAGCTGGACTTCAACGCACACAACATTTTTATTCGAGAAAACTGCTAGGCTGGAAGAATTCTTTAAGCAATACACAGGCTGATACTCAACATATTTTCTATTCCCAAAAGACCTTAATATCCTCCAGACAAACGCAAGTTCGTTTTCCTTATTGAAAATCAAAACTTAAAATTAAATCAAATGAAAGCATGACTCGGAAACCACCACACAGCTTATTTATGTACAAGGCAGAACAAATCAAAGAAAACTAAGAAAAGTAGGGCTTGAGAACTAAACCATTAATTGACAAGTTCTCCTCCCATCCCTGTAAATCCTGAAGCATGAAAGTAGCAGGGCCAAGTTTTGCTGTGATTTGAAACGGACCTACCCACAACTGCTGGAATTTGGTATGCTTTCCTTTTTCATAGTGGGGGTGGTCCCACTTAAGGACTAAGTCTCCTACTTCAAAGTCCTTTTTCCCAGCTTTATGTTTGTCAAACCATATTTTGACTACCTCCTGCTGTTGTTTGAAACGTTCTCTAGCCTTGGATCTGGCTTCTTCTGCTTTTAGGAGATTATATATTCTTATTTGCAGAACCTCATCCTCCGACCCCCTAGACTCTTGAGCTAGTATGGAAGACGGTAGCAGAACATTGGGAGGCAGGATGGCTTCCTTTCCGTACACAAGGGTATAGGGTGACACTCCTACTGCAAACTTGGGGGTAACTTTGTCAGCCCACAGGGCGTTTGGCAAGGCTGAGTGCCAACTTCGCTGGTTTTCTATGACAGTCTTCTTCAGGATTCTAATGAGGTTCTTATTGGAGGATTCAGCTAGGCCATTCCCTTGCGGATAGTAGTTAGCAGAGTAATGTAATTTTATCCCTTTCTCATGAGAAAATGCAGTCAATTTGATGGATCAAAAGTATTTAGCATTATCAAAAACTAACGAAACTGGAACTCCAAACCTGGTCATGATATGATCTTGTAAGAAGCTAATGACTTCATCTTCGTTTATCTTGTGCAATGGGATAGCCTCGACCCAGCGAGTGAAATAATCAGTTGCAGTAAGAATATACTTGTGCAGCAGGGAAGAATTTGGCTTTATTTCTCCAATGACGTCTATTCCCCATTGTTCAAAAGGTTCTGTGATCATTACCGACTTTAGAGGTGCTGCTGCTCTAGGTTGTCTTCCACCACATCTTTGGCAAGTATCACATTTTCTGACATGTGCATGTGCATCCCTGAAAAGTGTTGGCTAGTAATAACCGGCTCTGAGAACCTTGTGGGATGTAGTGTCCCCTGAGTAATGTCCCCTATCCGGGCCATCGTGCAATTCAGACATTACTTTCTTAGCATCCTCTTTCTCCAAGCATCTCAGGAGGACTCCATCATAGTTTTTTCTGAACAATACGCCTTCTACGATTTGATAGGAAACTGATTTCAGACGCAGAGCTCTTCTTTGTCTGGAACTCCAATGTTCCGGTAACACCCCTGACTGCAAGTAATGCACAAGATCTCTATACCACAACTCAGGAGCTGTGAATAAAGGGCAAACATCCGTTACATGTAAATCAGCTTCATCTTCCCATGCTTGTTCTTCATTGTTTGTCTTCCCAGTCATCAGTTTGCATAACCCTTGACCTTTTACTATAGTAGCTGGTTTGAATTCAAGATCGTATTCTTGAAGCGCTGTTACCCATTTGCCCCTTCTTTCTCCTAATTCTTTTTGAATGAGAAGGGATCTTACAGCTGGGTAAGGGACTATTACCTTGGTACAATTTTTTAGTATATAAGGCCTGAATTACTTAACTGCCTTAAATACTGCGTATGCCTGCTTATCAATGGCTGGGTAGTTTAATTCAGCTCCTTGTAGCCCAGTGCTCATAAAAGAGATTGGGAATTCATCACCCCCTTCTTCCTTTTGCGTGAGTACAGCTGCTAGTGAATCATCGGACGCAAATGTATACATAATAAAGTCCTTGTCAAAGTCTGGACTTTTAAGAGAGGGCGCATGTGCAACAGCAGTCTTGATTTTACTGAAAGCATTCTTTTCGGTCTCAGTCTACTTTAACTGTGCATTTTGCTTGACCATCTGCTGTAATGGTTTAACAGTCTGGGCAAAATCAGGCACAAATCTACGTACGAAGTTTATTGTTCCCATGAAGGATTGCATTCCTTTTTTATTATGGGGCATGGGAATTTGTTCAATGGCTTTGATTCTTTCTGGGTCTATAGATATACCTCTTTTTGACACTATATGCTCCAGTAACTTGCCTTCTATGACCGCGAATACGCACTTCTTAGGATTTAGGGGAATGCCATACTTCCGACAGCGCTCGAAAATTTGCTTTAGGTGGAACGTGTGCTCCCCTCTTTTCTTTGAAAATATTGTTATGTCATCAAGGTAGACCACCACACTTCGCCCAATCAGTCCTCGGAAAGCTATGTCCATAGCTCTCTGAAATGTCGCGCCAGAATTAATTAGGCCAAAAGGCATTCTTCTATATGCGAAAGTTCCCCATTTAGTTCTGAATGTTGTTTTCAATCTATCTTCCTCAGCCACTAACACTTGGTTGTAGCCCGAGAATTCGTCTAACAATGAAAACAATTCAGAACCAGAAACCATCTGTAGCAGTTGCTCCATGGGAGGCACCGGATAATTGTCTTTGTCTGATGCGTGGTTTAGGTTTCTGAAGTCAACGCACAGTCTGATTTTTCCTGACTTTTTTTTGACCGGCACCAAATTTGACACCCATTCTGAATGCCGGACTTTAAAAATAATCCTAGCATCTAACAATTTCTTCACTTCACTCTGGATTAGTGGTTCCAGCTTTGGGTGCATCTTCCTCAGCGGCTGCTGATATGGCTTGACGCCTGCTTTAATAGGAATGATATGTTTGATGATATTAGTGTCATAGGTTTTTAAATCTGCATACGTCCATGCAAAGACATCTTTGTACTACTTGAACAAACTGAGGAACTTGTCTCTTTCTGCTGGTGAATAGCACTTGCCGAGGTTCACGTACTTAGGCTCCATTTCAGTCCCTAAATTTATTAGCTCAAACTGTAGAGTTGAGCTGTGTGTCTTCACATTAGCGGGTCTTCTGAATTTCTCGTTCAAGTCAAACATCTTCTCTAACGTCCTGACCCCTTTGGGAATGAAATTTTCATATTTCATTTCAGCCTGATGTTCCTCATTGTCGATAATGGCTCCTTTAAAGGCCTCGTCATTTGTCAAGCATTCGATTATTTGCTGATCATCGTCAAACACTCGTAAGTTGGTGATCATGTCAGGAACTGATGGCCTGAAAAGTAATTCAATAGAGCATTTGTTATTAGTGGGAACCAATCTAGCAGCTGATGTAGCTAGAAGATCAGCGGCTGCATTTTTTATTCTTGGGATTGAAATAATATTAAATGCATGAAAAATTTTAAGCAAATCCCATACCTCGTTTTGGTAAGCTTTCAAATGAGGGGAAACACAATGTATTTGATTTCTTATTTGCTTTACAACTATTTCTGAGTCCCCAAAAAATTTTAAATTACTAACCTGTAGCTCAATTGCTTTCTTGAGTCCTTGTAGCAGTGCTTCATACTCAGCTGTATTGTTAGTACACTCAAACTCTAGTCTACAGGACAGGAAGTGTTTATTTTTTTGTGGATCAATAAGGACGCAGCCGGCCCCTGACCACTCTAACGTTTTCAAGCCATCAAAAAACAAAGTCCAAAACACATTATCTACTGAAAAACAATCTACTCCTACTGCTAAATCTACTATTTTACAGTCAATATCATCAGCCTGAGAAAAATGAAGAAGATCAGGCTGGGTGTCAGATGTGTCACTGGCCTCTTCCATTTGATAATTCCCCGGTTCCAGCTCGAGAAAGTAGTTTCCCAATACAGATTCGACTGGTACATTCTTCCCATCCAATTGAGTGACATTATACTTCATGTGAGGTTCTCTCAAAACCTTGATCTGATTAGGACTCCCTTTGTGCGGCAACCAAAGATGTGACCAATCTGTGGCGAAATACCCATTTAATTTGGCTGACCAATCTCTGCTCAGGACCAGGCCGTAAGCATCTGGTATGTCAGCCACTACAATGTTAATAACTTGGCACACTCTATCATCGGACGCCAAGCGGATTAGAACATCTTCCATCTCGCTAACTACCTTGACGTCTGTCCTATCCAACTGCACCACCCTCCACGTGGTTGGCTTAGGCTGCCCATTTATTTTCTTACATACTGATATGGGCATGACATTAATTGATGCCCCTGAGTCCGCTAGACAATTGTGCACGTTATGATTAAAAATTTCAAATGTCAAGAGGAAAGGTGGATGTTTAGTTTTAGACTTACCTCCAATGCTAGCTTCCCCAATTTCTTCTTCCTCCCGAGGTTGATTGTCAGCGGGCAGCTTTTCTTCTGATGTTTCCAGTGCTTTCAACAACCTTTCTTTCTGTTGAGGTACTTTGCACGTTTCAAACAGCGGGACGTTTGCCTTTATCTTCTTTAGATCTTCGACAATGTCATATTCGATTAGTTGTCTAGTGGACTGAGATTTATCAGCACTCACATTCTCTTCGTTTGGCTTAGGCATCGTTCTGTTTTGCTTTGGATCTTGGCTGGTAATGGTAAATTCCGGAATCTGATCAGCCAATGATTTGTCTTGAAATTTATTTTTTATATTTCTTTGCAGCCTTCGAATCTTTGGGAGCAGAAGACTGTCATCACTAACCGCCCGTTTGCTCCTAGTTGTCACGTTAGCCTCCCTGATATCTTTGCGTCCCTGGGTATTTTCCTCCTCTACATCGAGTAAGGAGACAGAATTCCATAATGCCATGGTCTCGTCCTCCTGCCCTTTTGTAGAAGTGGAAGCAGTACTTTCGTTCTTTTAATCTTCATCTTCCTCCGTTAATCTTGAATCCAACATCTGATTCATGACCAATGTCATTGAATTTATCCATTGTGGACAGTTCTTTTCGGAATGAGGCTG